>CATIWR010298782.1:0-47390 GCA_949677035.1 Omphalea diandra
ATATATATATATATATATATATATAATTACCTTTATTATGAATAAATATCATTATTCTCATTTAGGCTTTCAAAAGGGGGGTGAATTGAAAATTGGATTTTATAGTGAAATTAAATTTCTAAGCTTAAACAATAAAGAAAAGATAAGAAAATAATGAAGCAACACTAAGATATATACAAATAATGAAGGGAGAAGAAAATAATGAAGTAAGACTATGATATATAGAGTTTCAATGGTAATCTACCTTTGTTTTTTTCTTAGGTAATACACTAAAGTCTTTTCTCTTCAAGTTCTTTCAAGTGCAACTCAAACCCTTAAAATTTTGGCACTACACATTAGACTCAACTAACAAACTTATTGGATGCTTTTCAAATAGCTCCCTAAGTAGTTTATATAGGATCACTCCAACCTTAACCAACATAGTTCCTATGTACCACCTCAAATCTTGCCTAACTTGTTCAAGTAACAAGTTATATTTTTATAATTAATGAATGTTAAAAAATAATCTAAATAATTTTGATTCTCTAAATAATTTTGATCTTTACATAAATTATATAAATAATTCTCATAAAATCCAATCAAAATTCAACATACCTTAAATCTTTTATAATATGTAAACCTAATTGTAAAGAAGAAGTAAGGAGAAAAATTCTTAATCTTATGAGCTTATATAAACTTTTATAGCTTTTGTTCTAATCTTTCAAAGATAATATGGGATCTCTTTTTATAGTCCAAACTCTAAAAAATATTCGATAAATAGAAATACTGCTATTAAAAAAAAAGCTAAATGCTAGTTATTTTATAAAACGTGGCCATAGTCCTCTCACCATAAGTTATTTTGGGTTTAAAATGCACAAAATTGACAGACTTATAAATTAGCTCTTAGCCACAGTTTTGGTTTAATTGCACTTTGCTTAAACTCTATGAATAAGGCTTGTTATACAATAGTGGTTGTTGACTTTTACATAAATATATCTCATTCAAATAATTATAACTTCTGCTAGAAAATTTTAAATGATGATCCATATATTTTTTGAAAACTATACTTAATAATATTTTTTTCCAGATATGTCACACCAACACATTTTTTATAAATTATTTTAGACGAAATTCTAAAATTAACATATTTGTATGTCAGCTTCAATTCTAACAAGACCACTTTTTATTTTAACTACTTAGAACTTTCTCTATATACCTTAGATTTATGCATCATTTAATTTATAGAAACTAAAATTCTTTAGCTTTCTAACCAAATTTAAGGTGCCTTTTAAATCTTTTAGAATCATTCTATATAGTAGATCAAAGTTTTCCCATCTATAGATATGGTCAACTTACCTTCTTCACAATTTATGTTTCATGCTTCTTCTTACTTAACTCTATTTTGAGCATTACAAAGCTTTTCAATAATGAAAGACCATATTCATTTAGAAAATTTAGAAGAAATGTTAGAATTTTTTTAATATTTTAACAAAAATCAAGACCTATGACATTAAAACTTTAGGGTCAGTACTATTTTCTTTGTTTGACCAATGATAAAATATTGATTCTAAGGTGTATAAGCACTTAAGCTTAACATTGATTTATGTATTTTATGCATACTATTTTGGTCATAAACTATGAAATATAGTTTGCAAATTTAATATTTTATCCTTTTTTTTAGGAATAATCTAAAATTATTTTAGGTTTGCCATAGAAGAATAGATTAAAACAAAAGGAAAAAGGATAGTTGCATGGCCTATACAAGTTAACTGCAAATAAACTTCGTAAAAATTAATTAGATTAGAGAAAGTGCATGACTTATTAAGGTCATACGGATCATCTGTAAGTAGCTTTTACTAATATCAAATTAGCCAAGTTGTATAGCCTGGTGCCAAGGTTGTGCATTGTTTATGAATAGACCTTGTAAAAATTTGTAATCTATTTTGATAAGCCTTAGATCCTTATATATAGTCTTTATTCAGTCCTTTGACTTAGAGAACAACTCAAAATAATATTTTTAAGCATTAGAGACATACCAAATAAAGAGAAACTATAACTTTGAAGATTGAAGGAAGTTTAAAGTTCTTTTTCTAAAAGTTTTAATCTTATGATAAAGAGTGTTTATAAACTCTTAATCTTTCAAATTATTTGGTTACTATGGATATGTATTTATTTATTTCACTTTGTCCTTTGATTAATATTATTAGAAACTAAAATTTTATTTTAGGAATTGAGATGTAAACCTTAACTATTATATGATTATTAATTGATTTGTGATGAGTAATCTTGATTTGGCAAATGTATGCTTAGTGTGACATCCCCTTTCAATTAATTTTTTTTGAACTTTACTCAGTTTATTAGCCTACTTGAGTTATTAATCCATAAATTATGAAGTACTAAAATGACATTAGATCATTAAAATTTGTCTCATGGCATCCCATTATCATTAAAGGACCATTCTTCAATTGTTTTGAGCATTATATATCTTGTATCACAACATAATGATGATTTACAACAAAACATACATGGCTAAACAAACATATATTGGCCCAACCTCTATCAAACTATTATACATTAACTTTAGAATGTAGACTAGATGCAATCTCTATTCAACTGTTCCTTAAAGAAAGTTAAATGCGAAGGAGAGTGATCTTGCATACTTAGTAAGTAAACACTTAATGATACTTCAATTGCAAATAACATAACAAACATTTAAATATAAATAACCCACCATCTCATCCATGCATGAAATAAAGAGTTTTTAGTCTTTAATGCCACACAGGCTATCAAATATTATTGCCACACATGCTATTATATCTTATTGTCAGATACGTTGTTATATCTTATGGCCACATAGGCTATTATATCTTACTGCCACACAGACTAGAGGATATCATTGCCCTATAAGCTATCATATTTGGTTGTTACACAGGATATAGATATAATTGTCATATGGACAATTAAAGGTTATTGTCACATAAGCTATAGATCATTGCTACATAGGCTATCATATGTTATTGTTATACAAGTGATCATATAGTCTTATTCGCTTAATCAATATTAAGTAATAGTCCTTCAGAAAATCATTTATAAGTCTAACAAAGTAATACCTATTAACCTTGGTAAATCATATCATAATATACATTCATTCTCAAGCAAAAATTTACTAATATCTCATAAAATAAATAATTTAAGAATATAACAATCCTTTCATCAAAGAGTTCATCAATATCATCTCATTAAACAACAATTCAATCCAAACAGTATAAGTTCATAATATTTAATTAATCACATATTTAAGTACCATTAGTTATTTACTTACCTCCTCCTTCAAGTTATTAAGCTATGGATGGTCCCAACTTATTTCAAATATTATCTTTAATGCATTGAGGACCTAATTCAATACACCAAATTAATTCATGATGATAAAGTAAGATTTTTTTTATCTCAATATGCATTTATGCTCTTGTAATATATCATGATCTTAGTAGGCTATTTACATAATTACTTTTGCCCACAAATCTAGATGACTATATTTTTTTAATTAAACTAGACATATATAGGTATAACATATCCCAAATTCAATCCAAAACATGGAGTTTACAATTTATGGTGAATTTTAAAATTTTTCCCTATTTTTAGTGCAATTATATGCTAAATAGTCCTATAAACTTAAATGTATCTCAAAATGTAGAAGTCCAATTGAAAAACTGATTTAGAGAAAATTAGTTAACATGTGAATAAACATTTTTTTTTAATGTTTTTTGACATGTTCTAATTCATCTTCTATGGTCCTCAAAAGAAATAATTGATCTCAGACTGTGCAAGCATCAATAGGTTCCACATCAGCCCCAATCAAGGAGCCATATCTCTTAACACATAAAATGTTAAGCAAAATTGGTTTATAAGAATTCAAATAACATATAAGGCTCCAACTTTAATGTTTTTAACTTCACTTAATTCCTATTCTAGGCCCATAACATTCATGGAAAATATAACTAATAATTGAGTAGGTTTCAATAAGAATCAGTCAAAATCAAAGGGAAATATGTAACGACCATTTTCATTTACAAAACTCATAGCACTCATCTCCAAAATACATATGCATAAAGGTTTTATTCATTATACATACACAATCCAATATGTATTTATTTTATATATATATATATATATATATATATATATATATATATATATATATATATATAGTGACTATAAACTAGTTTCTATCTAGATGCATGTACGTGACACAAGGAGAGAGAGAGAGTTGGAATTAAGCCGACTACCTGTGATCCATGTGTCTCGATGTAAAACTCTAAACACCAAAATGTCCAATCTTATGCTTCAGTATCTAAAAAAAAATTTGCGATTTGGTGAGTCGCAACTCAATGAATAAAACCAATAATCAGATTCTTATGGCACAGCCAACAATCAAATATCATCAAGATACATTATAAGTATAACAATTGACTATGCAAGTGCAAATGCAATAGATTAATTTTTTTCGTGACCATGCAAGGCAAACACTACTTCTGGAAATTCATGTAATTCAAGTGACATTTGATTTTGTTGGCCAACATATAACAAGTGAATCATTTGATCAATAACGTGTGCTAATGGGAGCTATTAGTCTATCTTCCACGTGATTAATAACATTTGCCAATGGGACCTATTGGTCCATCTTCCACGTGATTTGCAAGTGTTTGACAAGCTGATCACAACATCCTTTGTAAGTGCTCATTCACAAATGGTATACCAAGTAATCATTAAGAGCATATGATTCTCACTTGATTTGTATTCATATGTAAAATGTCATATTTCAATCACATATACGTGTAATATAACATAATTATACCATAAAATTATAAGACACACACACACACATTGAATCTAATTATGGTTTTTACTCACCTTTTGATGTGACCAACCTTTATCGTAGGTTTAATTCTCTCTCTAGGGCTTTATAGGACTAATCTCAGCTTTTGTCCATTGTTTAAGATTCCCCACTGCTGCCCCTCGTGGTAGTCTGGGTCATGTCTCAGTCCCAGTGTAGCTAGGTGTGCAGGTTTGTAACATGTTGACAAATAGTCATGATGAAGGGACAATATCTCAACAACCATGCTAGATTTGGCAAAAATATTTCAAAGGTATGTAAATCAGACATAAATATACAACTTTCAAGTTTGGACCATCATCAAATTTTGAATCTATGGCCATCAAATTCTTGGAAAACATAATTAAAAGAAATGTGAGGTTTCATCCGAGTACAAGGTCAATCCCAATCAATGAGCCATATCTCCTACCACACAATAAATCAATCAAAACTGATTTACAAGTATTTAGAGGGGATATAAAGCTAAAAATTTCATGTTTTGAACTTTGTCAAAATCAGAGCATAAGGCCATCAAAATATAAAAAAACAGAAAGATTGAGGTCATTTCGGTTGGTTATGAACCAGCCCTAATGAAGGAGCCATAACTCCTCACACATATAAAATCAAGCAAAACTGTTTCATATGCATTTATATGGGATATAAAGCTATAACTTTCATATTTTGCACTTTCCCTAATTCCTCTTGTAGGGTTATGAAATCATAGGTAGAAAATCCTAATCTAACAACAAAATCCAATATAATCAGCTCTTGTTCTCTTGAATTTCAACTTTCATCCAAGAGCTCTACCTCAATTACTCCATAATTCTCACTAACCATGCATGATTAACATGTCATGAGGGGTTAATTTCATGAAGGGAGAAGATAAATTAACTTACCTATTGTCCTAGAATTAGAAAACCTTAGGACTCTTTCCTAGGTAACTCACACTTCTTCCTCTCCTTCTTTTTCTTCTTCTTCTTCTTCTTCTTCTTCCTTTCTTTCTTTCTTCCTTAGCACTCTCTTTCTTCTGTTGTACCTCATGTCTAACCCCTTAATTTTGATCCTAAAGGGTTAAAAATTTCACTTATAAGCCTATTGTAATAAGACAAAATCATGGTGTTTCATTCCTATTGGTTGGAAGTTCACTTTCCTCTTTTAATTCCTCTACTTCACTCCTTTAGCACCTTCATCCATCTCCTAATCCCTATATACTCCTTATACTTTTAAATAAGCTCTATAACACCATTATTTATGATATTATAACATGCACACAACATAAGATAAGTTTCCATGCAACTATACAAACATTACATATATGTTTATGTGTCCCAAATGCAATGGTGCAAATATCATCATCGTGCTTATCCAATTCACATGTCTAAATGACCATTTATTCAATGCCTATGTTCATGTGTGGTTTCAAATCATTTATGCAATGAATATGTTCATATGATAATGCCAATGAATATGGATGGGGATGTTACAAAATATCTCTTCACACATAAATTATTTGGTAAAGCTATACTACAAGAATTTAAATGAGATAAAGCCCTACAACATTCGTGCTTTGAACTTTGCCTAATTCATCTTCTAGGGTTATGAAATTATGGGTACAACAAACTACCCTAAAAATAGAATTAAAGGAATTCAGCTCCTATTCACTATCAACAACTTCTTTAAATGAATCCTAACTACAATTTCTTTATAAATCCCACTAATTGCACTTGATTAATAGGCATGGAGGATAAATTTCATGGGGAAACAAATACTAAATCACATATCTTTCACCAAAGCTAAAAAACCTTAAGATTTCTTCCTAGTTAACTTCTTCTTCTCCCTTTTTTTCTTTTTTTTCTTCTTTATTTATTTCTTTATTTGCTCTCCTTCTTTTTCAGTATTTCCCCCTTTTCTCCTTTCTTTCCATCCCCTAATGGCGTAGAATTCCAATTTGTATAGTTATCTTAATAAGACAACAGATTGGTGGCTTGTTTTTATTGGTTAAAAGTTGAAATTTTCTCTTCTAGTTCCTTTTCTTCATTCTTTCATCACCTTTACCCCTCTTCTAATTTTTATTAAATCCTTACACATTTAATTAGTTCCAAGACACTCCTATTTAAGTTATAATAATATGTATACCATAAGTGACAATTTGTTATGCAACTATGCAAACATCATATTCATGTTCATGCTTATGTCATATGATGCACATATGCAAATATAACATAACTAATATGTGAATGAAATAGGTCATGGATGTTACACTTAGCCTATTGCATATGTTAAAAATTAATATTTCCATATTTAATTTATTGTATAAACTAGCAAAATTAGAAGCATAATGGTGGTGACAGTCCCTTGGTGAGGATGGTAACCTAAAATTATATGGGTGAATTAGTTGTTTTCAAAAACACTTAGAACTTATTAAAAGTTCCTTAAGTATTATTATAGTGGAATAGCACTAACAATTTCACTATTGCTTTCAAAGAATGAGGTGTAAAAGGAAAAAGATAAAGACACATAATATTTATAATTATTTGGTAATGTGCCTACATACATTCCCTAAGCAGCGACTTAGGTCTTTACTTCTCTTTTTCTAGGCTAAAAAGTAAACCCTCCTTTTACTCATTTTTGTAAGGTTCACGAGAACAAAATCCTATTGATGATTTTTTTATGCTAATTACCAACCTTTGTGCATTTGTTGGTTAAGCACTAACCTTTATACCCTTATAAGTAATTATCCAAAAAGTTTTATAAACCTCCAAATAAGGAAAAAAAAAATACAAGCAATGCTCAAACAAAGCCTAAATCTCACAAAATATAAGATATATGCACTATGTTCACTATAAAGAAAAATTCCCTTTATAAATGATTATTTTCTCTTTTCAAAGTTAGGTAATATTCCTAAGGTCATATTAGGTGTCTTTATATAGACCAAGCTCCATTTGAATTGTTGGACCTATAAAATAAAACTAGCCATTACTAGTTATTTATGGGCAAAACTAGTTATTATAAGGCTAAATAGTTTATTCCAATTTGTGCCAGCATGTTCTTTAATTCTAGATGAAAAACTTCTATTCTTTTATAGTGAATGGCCCAATCTAAGTTATGAACATCTTGGTTCATGATGACCATTTAATGCGGAATAAGGCTATTCATGGCATCCTTTGTATAAATATTTCTCACTAAAATAACCATAACTTTTTCTATACAGCTCTAAATTGCAAACCATCTATTTTTTTAGAAAGTAGACTTAAAGAGATTTCTCTCTTAAAATTGAACCATCTAACTCTTTGTAAATTGTTCTATAATGAATTTTGAAGTTGACTGGCTTGTATTATAGCTTTGTATATAGTATGACTTTTCTCAGTTCAAACACCTATGATTTTCACTGTACAACTTAAATTTTTGCATAGTTTGATTATATAGAAACTAGACATATTTTACTTTCCAACCATATATTATAAGTCTTATTACTCTTCCAAATTTGATCCACACATCAATTCAAACAATGTACTCTTTTATAGGTATAATCAACTTGGCTTATTGTAAAAAGGTGTTTCATGCTTTTTCTTTTCTTTTTTTTTTTTTAGCATAGGGCTATTCATCTCATCGCATAAGGATGTTCATCTAACCTCAAAGTTGTTCACCCATTTTGTCTGAGTTTACTAATCTCTTCTTGTTGAATAGAATGATGCAGGACTTGAATATTATTATTCACTTAACTTGAATAGGGATTTCCATTTTGTGAGTAGGGCTATTCACTTATTCTCTTTTTCTTTTATTTTTCATCGATATTAAAGCTATCCATTCTTCCTCAAACTTTAAACATTGGATAAAATAAGTCTATCAAAATTCAAACACTTAAATACAAATGTTAAAACTTCTAAAGGTTTCATTATTATTTAAAATATATCACTCAAATATATGATTAAGGTAAATGCCTTATGAATCATGGAATCTCATAACCAACACTCTCCCTTTTTTGAATGATGATAGAACCATGATGCTTTCACAAAAAAAACAAAATAAAATGCTTAAGATGGTTTTATCAAATATCAAAAGTTTTTCCCTTTTTTATCATCATGATAAAAAGAATTAAAATAAGAAAACTTTCAAAACAATAATAAAGCTAATAAGCATCATAATACACTCAAAATTATTTTATAAAACATTAAAACTTTCTTCCCCTTTTTTTACCAAAAGGAATCAAAACAAAAAAATTCAAAATAAGATTAAGATTTCTCCCCCTTATAAAATACATTTCAAGAATTCTCTCACTTTTTGAGAAAAATTAATAAAAGTGGCTTTCAATGCCAATTTAATGAATTCAATCACATAAGTTAGACTTTATGTACCATAAATTAAACATTCTTTCGTAATAACTTATATACATTCTCCTCATATTTGACTATAAGTACCATAAATTAAATAATTTTTCGTAATAACTTCTATACATTCAACCACATAAGTTAGACTTTAAGTACCATAAATTAAACATTCTTTCGTAATAACTTATATACATTCTCCTTGTATTTGAAAAAATTTATGATATTCATTTAGACAAAATATATAGGACATCTTTTTTGAAAATTAGTCTCCTCTAATTCTAGGTCTAGTGGTAATTAAAAAAAACATAAGCACAATCATAAAAAAAAAAAATGAGATTCTAATTGAAAACAAATCATTTGAAGAATAATAATTTCAAATTATTAACCATGTCACTTAAGGTTGATAGGGGTATTAGCCTTAATCACTTATTTGAATGATGTTTTAAATGATAATAAAAAATTGAGAAGTTCTAACCTCATATTAAATTTTTGTGTGTGTAAGTTCTACCTTCTAAATAAGTATATTGTTGACTCCTAAAAGTGAAGGCAAGGCATGCACCTTAAGCTAATGCTTTCAAAGACATATCTAAGAAGGGGGAGACCTTTGAGCACCAAACCCTATGAACTTTAGCAGTTGATGTTCCTATTAAATGCTTTTAAAGATAATGGCAAAGCACCTGAAGAGGAGGGCATACCTAATCTAGGGAGGTTTTATCCTTTAAAAAGCTTTTAAAAATATAGGGAAAGCATCTAAGAAAAAGCGATATAATGAGTTATTTAAAGAATGTTTGAACAACATAAACAACATAGTGAATGAGTCTATGCACTCTATGAACATCATATGCATATAAGCTATGTCTATTCAAGAGTGCAATGTAGGAGAAAACCTAACCTAAAGAAGTATACCAAGTTGAATGGCATAGCTTGCCTATAACAACCTCATTCAACATGAAGAAAAAAGGAGAAATTTAGAAAAAATATTTAAACAGTCAAGCTTGCCCTATAATGGCCTACACAAATGATATTATTTAGTATGAAAAAGCTGAATGGGCTAATAGCTATGGAACTACCAAGATAGAATATCAATGGTCAAGTGAACGACCTATGTAGCTTCATAAAGGACCTATTCATTCTATGACGTTTAATTTTTCCAAAACCTATGAAACTTATTTTTATATCTATTAAATAGTTTTTAAGGAATTCTTTTATAAATATACTACCATATAAACCTTTTCTAAGGCTAAAAACTAAGAGAAAGTTATTATATTTGTTTAAGCTTTATTTCTTTCACTTTTGGATAGAGTGATATTTATGAGAATTTATAGCTGACATCGAATTAACTTGTGTAGGATTTCTATGTGCACTAAGTTGTATTTGCTAATTAAACACTTACTTAAGATTAACCCTCAATAAAGTGGTGTAGGTTGGTATTGTGCCTTTAAAAGCACCAAGTGTTAGGTTTTAGCACTTTTAAGCCTTATAAAAAAAAGTATTCAAAAGTTTATCCTTAGCTTGAAAAAGGATAGGTTTTATTTGGTCTTGTAAAAGGCAGAGAAAACCCTAAGTGTGCCTTAGGGAGTAGATGTAGGCATTATTGGTCAAATCATTATAAATCTTTATGTTAATGTTTCCCTCTTCCTTTTAGTGTTTAATTTTTAAAAGCAACCAATTCACTCCTACTTATTAGGTTCCCATTATCAATAAAATCTAACACAAATGTACATATTACAAATGCTAAGAATTATATATCAAATAAAGCATACATAGTAAGTCCCTTAAAATGCATGCATATATATAAGCCAAATTAAAAGCAAGAAGGGGATTGTAAGCATCAGATTCTGAATCTCTAGATGCATAACCTAATGATGAAAATCACTAAATTAATTTCCCAGAATACATAGGGAATTGCCAAAGGAAGAGAAAAAAAACTTTAGAAAACTTTGGATAAGCTTAAAACCAAAAGCGTAAGATTAAACCCAAACCTACCTATCAAGGTTCATAGGTTGTACAACCCATCAATCAAGGTTGTACAACCCATAATCAGGGTTGTACAAACATGCAAAAGGTAGTACAACCCACCCTAAAATCCTAATCCTTAAAATCTTCTAAAATTAGTCCCCCTTTTAAACCTAGGGGTATACAATCCTGACAAATGGATGTACAACCCATTCATGGCTATATAGCCCACATGCAAGCCCTAATTCTAAGAGATTCATCACCCTTTTTGTGATTGGATGATTATGTGGTGCAATCAAATTCTAGCACTATTCACTCACCCAACATCAATAAATACCCTCCCATTTGAAGAGAGGGAGAGGTTTGGACAACTGTAAGATTAGTCTACCAAAATCTACTCTTCAACATTCCTCAAACACAAAAGCCCTAAACCCCAACTCACTCCAAGGTAGAACTAGACTTAATTGTTTCATTTTTGTGCATTCCTTAAGCATTTTGGAGGAAAGTACTAAACATGTGAGCCTATAAGTGTACCGAAACATACAAAGACATCCAGGAACCTTCGTTATTCTCCCATTTTTCTTTCCATTCTTCTTCTTCCTTTGCTATCAAAACCTAGGAAAAAGGGGTTATACATCTTTAACTATATGCTATATCACCCTCATGTTTGGCTTTACAACCAAGTTTACCTGGTAGTCAGCTTGCTAGAAAGGGGTTTTCTTTCCCCTATCGAAATTTCATCTTTTCCAAACTTTTTTTTTTTTTGAGATGTTCCTATGCTCCAACAATAGAATAGGGGGAGGTTAAACACCGTAAGATCCCTATTCATTTCAAAAATAGAATTTTAGAAGTGATTTTAAAGTGATTTTGTAACACCTTTTTTTTATTATATAATGTTTCATGTTCCTTCATTTTTTATTAAGTGTAATGTTAAGGTTTTATTTTGACCCTCTTTTGACAACGATCAAGTGAGGAACTTAAGGTTCTAATGACCTTGAGTGTCCATTTTGTCATTATTTTTGCATTTAGAACATGTGATTAATGTTTTGGCCTTTCAATCTTCTTCATTTTTGTGTTGTATGTTGCCCATAAATGGTTAGTGGTATATTTCTATCATCAATTTTGCCTTATGCCACTCAATATCCTTCAAATGCTTTATATTATGTGTTTATCTCCTTTTATTGCTCATGATTCATACATTTTGATTATGTTTTGCATTCTGATTTATGATGGTGATATACATTACCATGGACTTTAAATGCATATTTAGGCACCTTGACCATGAAGATATGGCAATGTTGTTCCTTTGTTTTCTCCTTTCACTTGTTATGTCTCTTACTTCTATCTTTTGGTCACTAACTTATTCACTTTCCTTGGTTGTAGGTGTTTTCACTTATGTTAGTCCATGAACTTGATATTGATTACTATCTTTTATGATTATGAATGATTTTGCTTAAATGTATGAATGATAAAGTGCATGATCCCTCTTTTCCATGATGCACGAGCCCCTACCTCTTTGTGTTAATGACTTGAGTTTTTTAAGCGGATTATGGTTAGATGTATGTTTAGGACCAATAAATTAGACTAATTAATAACTTGATAAAAATGTTAAAAGTGAACCATAGATGCCTAAAGGCTATATCTCAATATTCGGAGGGGGGGAGGTTTTAGGGTACCTAACCACTTCCCCAAGCCATACCTAATTTTTAAACCCAATATTTGATAGGGTGAAGAAATGGGACTTTCAAATGAGTTAGCTTAGTTGAGGTTTTGCCTTCATAGGACTTTTGTATTGATAAAATTTAGGTGGTGACTCCACACTCTTAAAGGATAATACCAATGAATAAATCCCACCTTGGTTCCCCGATGACCACCATTTGGATACATGGGCTTTGAAATTTACATAAGGGCTTAAGGATCCCTAGATGATCCAAATCATATGCCATGGGGTTTTACCCATATATGATTCCCATCCTTTCGATCCCTTAATGATCGATAAAAAGATGGAGTTACAAGCAATATTCCACTAGTTCGAGTGAAACCAATGAGGCGCTTACAGTGGCACTCTACTAGGGAGCTGAAATTGACTTCCCATTGAATCTCTAGTTCACTTTCAATATTTTAAACTTGTTAATGAGTTAGTTCATTGCATTCATGTAACCTCCATAAATCATCACTAGCACTAGGTTTCCTTTGGACAAATAGATGGTTCTCTAAGCTTGAGACTTAAGCACCATTCGAGCTTAGGAGATTATGAGGAGTATTGATCACTCATGAGTCTAATACCTTTGGGTATATCGAATAGAGGATCATGACAATCACCCCCTAAGCTTATGGGATCCATCAACTATAACAACTTTATCACCCATTAGGTACATGTAGAAGGCAATAGTGCCTTGGATTAGGTCACCCCTCTTGTATGCAATTCTTCTTTAAAAGAGTGAAAATCTTCAAAGAACATGGTTAGGCATCCCTAATGTAAGAATAAATGTTACCCTTCCTGCTTGATGTAATTATTCCTTATATGTAAATACTTACGTATTTCCCTTTCTCCGCTAAGTAAATACTTTTTTTATACATCCCTCTCTCCTTAAAAGGAGTTTGGTCTTTGTTTATACATATTTCTTCAAGTAATGTAAAGAGTTCTTCCTTTTAATACCTTCATGTATATGTTCTTTTAAGACTTTAACTCTTCTTGGTTCAAGGTGACCCTATATAGTCTTTACGCTATGATAGTATAAGAATGAGATCCCACCTAAGAAAGAGCCACTAGACCTCATGTCCGAGAGGAAATAAGATTAGAACGATCTTGTGCAAAATGATTTTGTTCGTAACATGCATGCATGCTTTTATTACTTGTTCATACATCATACTGATAACCTTTGCCTTATAGCCATCATAGCTTCATCCAAAGCTTCATGGAAGAGAACAGGCAATTGACGTGCTAGAAAGAGTAAGACTCCAAGTATGAACTAGAAAGTCAACCCAATCATAGAGCTAAACATAACACTAAAGATCTTAGAAAAAAGGATGGTCGATTTCAACCATAAGATGGAAGAGAGGATTGCTGAGGAAGTAAACAAATGTGTCACTAAGATTCTGAAAAAAGGGGAAGACCTTTACTAATAGAACTAACAAAAGGAAAGCACCCCAACCTGTGGTGATATATGATGATTTATTTGCAATGAAGGAATACCATGAAAGCAAGCTTGCCAATGAAGTGGGAAGTAAATTACTAATTTAGACAAACCTATGGAAAGTGAGAGGGAGAGCACCCGATTTGATGACTTCACCAAACAATTGGAGCAAATACATAAGGCATTGAGTGCTAAAGGTTTGGAGAAAGGAATAGAGATTGAGGAATTAATGGCATGTAAGCCTAAGAAACTACCATTCAATTTCTATATGCCTAAACTTTTTAAATTCACAAGAACTTAAAATGCAAAGAACCATGTCCACTCATATGTGTTAATCAGCTTAAAATGCAAAGAACCATGTCCACTCATATGTGTTAATCATGAAGGCATTTTGGATGAAACTATATTAGATCTTTTTGAACTGTCATTAGAAGGGTCTGCAAAAACATGGTACTTCAACCATCCAAAGACTGCCAGAGAAGACTATAAGCAACTAACAGAAGTTTTTTAGAAGAATTATACTTATAACTCAGATCTAGATCTGACACCCCATTTACTAACATTCCTAAAGTAGGTGCATTAGCTCATTGATAATACATGGACTACTAAAGTGACACAACATCATTAAAATTCTCTCATTCTATCCATTGTCATTAAAATACCTTTTTTAAATTATTTTTCACACTGTGTATCTTATTTCACAATATAGTGACTATTTACAATAAAGTATACATGGTTAAACAAACTAAAATATTAGTAGACTGCATATTGGCCCAACCTTTCTTAGATTGGTAAACAACAACTTCAAAATACAAACTAGATGCAATCTTTAGTCCACTATTTCTGAAGGAAGATTTAATGCAAAGGAGTGAGCTTGCGTACTCAGTAAGTAAAAACATAATGATAGTTTAATCTCAAATAACATAACAAGCATTTAAATATAAATAATTCATCATCATATCTATGCACAAAATAAAAAGTTTTTACTATTTAATGCCATATAAGTTATCAAATGTTATTGCCACACAAGCTATTATATATTATTGCCACATAGGCTATAGATTTCATTGCCACATAGGCTATCATATTTGGTTGCCACACAAACTATAAATATTGTTACCACACAGGCAATAGATATCATTACCACATAGGCTATCGAATGTTATTGTCGCATAAGTTGTTATATATTATTGTCACATAGGCTATAGATATCATTGTCATACAGGTTATCATATTTGGTTGCACATAGGCAATAAATATTGTTGCTTGCTCAGTAACAACAAGTATTACTCTTTTAACAAATCAATTATAAATCCAACAAAATTCTAGCAATATAATGATTAATAACAACACCCACAACTTTAGCAGCTCATATCACAACACACTTTCATTCCCAAGTCATAATTTATCAACGTCTAATGAAAATAAATAATTCAAGAGTATAACAATATTTTTCATCAATATCATCGAATTAAACAACCTTTTAGTCCATTGAGCATATGTTCATGGCATTTAACCAATCACATTTTTAGTACCATTAGCTATTTACTTATCTCCTCCTTTAAGCTATTAAGCCATGGATGGTCTCACCTTATTCCCAATATTATCTTCAATGCCTTTAGGACCTATTTCAATGCACCAAATCAATCCATGATGATAAAGTATGATTTTCTTCTTGTTATGCAAATATGCTCTAGTAAAATATCATAAACTCGATAAGATTTTTCTATAATTACTTTTGACTCTTAAATCCAAATGATCTTATTCTTTTTTTCAATGAAAATAGACATACATGGGTATAATATATCCAAAATTTAGTCCAAAATATGGACTATATAATTTATGGTCAATTTTATAAATTTGCTTTATTTTAATATCATCTCAGTCTAAGTAGTTCTAACAATCTTAGGTATATCCAAAATCTTACAAATCCAATTGTAAAACTGATTTACCAAAGTTACAAAACACATAAAGGAACATTTTTCCTAACTTACTCATTGCCTAATTCATTTTTATAAAGTCACTAAAACAAATGACCAATCTCAGGGTGAGCAGGTCTTTAGCATGTTGACAATCAGTCATGATGAAAGGGCAATATGTCATCAACCATGATAAATTTGGCAAAAATATTTTACAGGAATGTAAATCAGACATGAATATAGAACTTTAAAGGTTTAAACATCACTAAATTCCTATTATAGGCCATCAAATTCTTGGAAAATAAAATTAAAAGACCGATGAGATTTCATTAGGTTTAGGTTCAGTCACAATCAATGAGTCATATCTATTTCCACACAACAAATTAAGCAAAACTATTTCACATGCTTTCAAATAGGTCATAGATCTATAACTTTCATGGTTTTACACTTTCCTAAATTTTTTTTTTAGGGTTATGAAATCGTGGGTACAACAAGTTGCTCTAACAACAAAATCAACACAATCAACTTTGTTTTTCTTAAGCTACAAACTCCATTAATGAGCTCCACCTCAAATGCTCCATAATTCTTACTAATCATGCATGATTAACATTTTATGAGGGAGGATTTTCATAAGGAAAAAGATAAATTGACTTACCTTTTTTCCCAAAACTAGAAAAGCTTAATGTTCCTTCTTAGGCAACTCACTCTTCCCTCTCTCCTCCTCTTCCGCCTCCTCCTCCTTTTTCTTCTTCTTCTTCTTCTTATTCTTCTTCCTTGGTTCTCTCCTTCTTTTCTGTACTGCCTCACATTTTGCCTCACCAATCTAATCTTAAAAGATGAAAATTTTAATTTGTATATCTACCCTAATAGGATAAAATCATGATGTCTCACTATCGTTAGTTGAAAGTTCAATATTCCTCTTTTAGTCCCTCTTTTTCACTCTTTCATCACCTTTATCCATATACTAATCCCCATATGCTCCTTATATTTTTAATAAGTTCCAAAATACCATTAATTCAAATACTATAACATGTACACAACATATAATAATTTGACATGCCACTTTGCAAACATCATATTCATACTCAAATGCAATAATGTAAGTGTTATTGTCATGCTTATACCATGTGATGCATATATTCAAATAGAACATAACTAAAATGCATATGATTTGGGTTGAGGATGCTACAATTCTCCCCCTCTTATAGAAATTTTATCCTTGAAATTTTACTTATTAGAACTTTAGAATAGATAAAGATATTATTGTCTCATATGTTCCTCTCCTTCCCGAGTGGCTTGCTTAGGTAAGTGATGGGTCCATCTCACTCAATTCCTTAACTATTTTAGTTGTTGATCAAGAATTTCAACTAGTTCTTCAAGATAAGTCATATCATCAGACAATTCAATCTATGGCTCTAATAATATATGGCTAGGATTATACTGATACCTTTAGAGCATAGAAACATGGAACACATCATATATATGAGATAATTTTGCTAGTAATGCCAATCGATATGCCAAAGGCCCAATTCTCTCTATGATCTCCTATGGCCCAATGTCCCTTGGGCTCAACTTTCCCTTTTTGTCGAACCTAATAATGTCTTTCTATGGTGAAACCTTCAAAATACTTTATCTCTAACCTGATATTCCATTTATTGTCTATGCCTATCAACATACCCTTTTTGCCTTTATTGAGCTGCTTGCAAACATCTTTTGACTACGTGTATTTTGGCCATATCCTATACCATCTCGGGATCCTTTAACTGTCTCATCCCTTTAGCATCCTAATAAATTGGACTTTTACATTTCCTGCCATATAAAGCTTCATATGGTTTCATAATAATACTTGAGTGATAGCTATTATTATATGTGAATTCCATTAATGGCAAATGATCATCCCAATTGCTTTTGAATTCTAACACACAAGTTTGCATCATATCCCCTAATGTCTAAATAGTCCTTTATGATTGACCATCAGTTCGTTGATGAAAAGTAGTGCTAAAAATCAAAGACTACCCAAGGTTATTTGTAGTTATTCTAAAAATGGAAAGTGAATTAAGGATCTCTATCTGACGCAATAGAAATAGGAATGCAATGTAATCTCACAATCTTAGCAACATATATTTTAACTAGTCTATAAAGTGAATCTGCTTATTGTATAGGCAAGAAATGTGTAAATTTTGTGAGTCTATCTATAATAACCCAAACAACATTATGCCTTTTCTATGTCTGAGGCAAATCGATAACAAAATCCATTACAATTTTCTTCCATTTCCATACAGGAATAGATAAAAGGATGCAACTTACCTATCAGTGCTTGATGTTTTGCCTTGATCTGTTGGCAGGTTAAACATCTTAATACAAACTTAGTTATATCTTTCTTCATCATTGAGCACAAAAAATGTACAGGTTTCCACACATTTTTGTACTTATAGGGTGCATAGCTTATAGTGCATTATGTGCCTCTTGCATTATCTATAATCTCAAGCCATCAACATCTGGGACATACTTAACTACCCATCGTTATCATCCCATTATCTCTAATAAAAAAATTAGTCTTCTTACCTTCCTATATTTTTTATAGCAATTTCTGTAAATATGGATCCTTCCTTTGAACTTTTCTAATTTTATCACAGGCTTTAACTGAAGTGTAGTAATTAAAGTTGTCACATTCTCAATCTCAAATTTTATATTTAAGGCATGAAGATTAACCAAAGATTTCAAATTATAGCCAATCATACTAGTAACAACATCTGAGCCTTTTTGGCTTAGAGTATCAACAACAACTTTAGCCTTACTTGAAGGATAATCAATAGTGCAATCATAGTCCTTCAATAATTCCATCCATCTTCTCTACCTTAGTTCAATTCTCTCTGTGTTGGAATATATTTCAATCTTTTATAATCTATCAAAATTTGAAATGTATCTCTATATAAGTAATGCCTCCAAAATTTTCAAGGTGTAGACAATGGCTGCCAACTCTAAGTCCTATGTAGGATAATTCAACTCATGAGGCCTTAACTGTGAAGAAGCATAAGCTATTAGTTTTCCATGTTGCTTCAATATACAACCTAACCCCCATTCTGATGCATCAGTGCACACCACAAATCCACCATTTGTTGAACTTTAGTCCATGGTTGAGTAGGGGCTGCCTGTCCACTACTAAAAACATAATTTGTTCTACCATGTCCTCTTCTACCTCTACCTCTACCTCGCCCCCTTTTAAATAATTAAATATATTTTCTTTACATAAACTTCATCTTAAAAATAATAATTATCATTATATACCCATTTAAATTTAATTTCTTAAATATAAAATATTCATTAAATATAAATCTTTAAATATAATTCATAATAAATCATATCACTTAAACTAACATTATAACATCATTAATATAAATTATTTCTCTTTAAAATACTAATATTTACATTAAATAATTTCCTTAAACTCATTAAAATATTTATAATATTAAATTTTTAAAATTCATAATCATATTAAAAAAATTAGGGAATAATATAATTAAAATAGCTCTAGTTACTGGAATTATCTAAAATCGGATACTAGACCTTACATTTTGGTAGGCTCAAAATTTATCCTTATTTAGATTCTTGTCCCAACCAAAGTCAAGTGGTGACTCCATATTGATAAGGGATGATGCCAATGCATTGTCTTACCTTGGTCCCCTATTGGCCACAACCTTGGGAAAGGGCTTTTATTTTGCAAGAGGCCTTAAGGATCCCCATTAATCCAAGATGTGTGCCATTGTTTAGGGCAATGTATGACCCCTGCCCTCTTAATCCTCCATTGATCAAATAATGGTAAGAGTCACAAGCAAGATTTTATTAGTTTGAGTGCAATCTTGAAAATCAAAGTGCTCATATGTGTCTTCACCAAAAAAAGGAACATCACTTTCAAACGCTCAAATCTGAAGAGGGGTGTTCTAGTTGTGATTGATATAAGCCCCTAGGAGGTGATTGATTAGTATCTCAATACTTCTTATTGTACATCCTCATGGGGATCCTATTCTCCAACTCTAGGGACATAATAGAGCTTTGCCTCCTAATAGCCCTTGAGGATCTTGAGCTGATTGATCACTTCAACTGAGGCTTTATAATGATAGCCTGCTTATACTGATACTTAGATAGATACTACTACAAGCTATCGTACTTGAATGGTGGCTAACGTGAACTTGAAGTAAGCATTATTTTTAAGCATCATTTTTATCTATATCTCCTTTATTTCTTTTTTTTTTTTTATCATTTTATCTTACTTATAATTTATCTTTGGCAAGCTTAGGTTATCGAGTTAGAGTTATTAGAGGGTGTCAACCCTTTAGAGGGCATAGATGGGTATTATTCTCGCTTTGTATGGTAAAGCTTCATGCATCATCGCAAATCATTACCAAGGGTCAACATAATCACTTGAATGAGTTGATGAGACAGCTCGGGTATATTTAACCTACAAAATAAAAAGTTTTATAATATTAGTGAATCTAATAGAACACTTATAGTGGTGTATCTTATTTTGCAACTCTATCTAGATTATAAAAGGTCGATATTATATGGTAGCTTAAGGTTGTGAAGGCTTTAGAGCGCTCCTATAGGCTGATTACTAGTAGGGCCTTCCATCAAAAAATGGTATCTCGAGAAACATGTGTTGCTCTAATGGGAGGATCTCGACGTTCGACCTTTGCCTTAGGGTTTGCCATCCAACATATTCTAAATAGTTAGCTTGAAGAGAGATGAGTATCACTAGGCATTAGTACTACGACCTAGGGGCAGTTAGAACTAGAGGTGTGGGGTACCGAGCCTAAATGGATGAGTCTCTAGTCAGGATGATTTCACTGTCTGAGGTGCACATGAGTGTTTCCCTCATCATGAGGCTTACACTTTGATGGTGTTATGTTGTGGTGCCCGAGGCATGACAATCCATTATGAGAAGAGGCTTATGGAACTAACTCTTATAGTTGGGCATTGCAAATGAACTCATGTTGTTGAGGCTTCAAGCTTGAAACCCATCATAATTATGGAGTTAGACTCATTTCCATATAGCTTTATGGAAATGTGTATGGCTTTCTTGATTAGCTATATGATGGCCTTAGACATTACTCATTCGTCGTGCTCATTCGAGCTAGCCAACACAACTCATGTAAGTATCACCCTATTCCATTTTCTACTCTTACATTATTTATTTCTTGTTACATTATTGATTTTGCTTTATTCTCATAGATCCTTCACATAGAAGTCGAAGCCATGTTTGTTCTCATTATTACACTCAAGAGGATAATGACATAGTAAACTCGCATGGTTCAAGTTAATAGCAATGTAATTGATGTACACATGATTATGCTTGTGTTAGTCTGTGCATATGTAACCTAACCATTGCAACATTGTGTTTATTGAAGAAGGCATTCCAATATTAAGTTAGGGAGCTTCGTAAGGCATGCAATGAGTTATCAAAGCTTCAATCCCAGTTAAAGCATCAGGTGCCCACTGAGTCAAAAAAAAAACTATAAGGACACCTCTGATGAGGATGACGATAAAGACTAAGCCCACTATAATTTTCCCCTTTCTCCAAGATCATTAGGCCTTAGGATTTTTATTTTTTCTTTTAGAGTTGTTGAACATTTTTTGCAATATAATACAGTGATTAGGCATTTTTTATAAAGCCCATCTCCTAAATTTTCACATCCACATCTACTATTTTCATACTTTTCAACATGACTGAGCATTTTTGAAGTTCATCCTCATTTTAAATTGGTCTGATTTCCCTTGGGTACATCTCAAAGCCCTCAACCTTTCATCCATTAGGCTCAACACTGACTTTCTTTGGGTAGTTTGTGATTTATAGGATCTCACTAACCACTCTTTTCACTTTAGTAAGACTAAGGTTTGCCCCTCGCTAGAGGAATTTGGTGTCATTCTCGATTGTCATATTATTAGCGCAAACCAGATCACATACCTTACTTAGATTACTTGTATATCTGGAAATTATGGAATTATTTAACTTATGCTATGATGAACATACGCCTCAAGATAAGAGAAGATCCTAACATCTAAATTTCTTACTCTTTATTCTTTGAGTGGCCATATTAGGGTGACTCAGGCCCATATCTTAGTGACTATTATAATGGGAGAATTCTACTACAAAGGGATGATGAAGAAATTGATTTGCAAATTATGCCACTTATTGAAGAGATTGAATTTGGAAAGACTCTAGTCCATGTAATCTTTAGAGAGGCAATTATAAGCTTGGATAGGGTATCACTAGGCATTAATGAGTCTTTCTCTGAGAGTTTGTTATTGCTTTAAGTACGAATTTCTCTTATAAGCTCCTATTTGTTTTAATTTTATTATATATTTTTTCTTTATTTTTCTTGTTGTCTTAATGTTTGCTTGGACTGCCCTTACAGGTTTTTGATCTAACGAGCTGTTCATTTTTTCTTAGGCCGCCCTTTTGGGCTTTTAACACAGTGAGCTTTTCAATTTTTTATTTTTTCTCTTTTATTATTATTATTATTATTTACTTTTATTTTTTGTTTTATTTATTCTTTAGATATGATTGCAAGAGAAACTAGATTTATTATAGGCTCTCATTATTGATGTGAGGCACTATTTTGCATAACATTACTCAAATTGTCATCTATCGAGGCCTATTTTTACTAGAGCCAAATGGGTTAGGTGGATGTCTTATATTTAAGATTCTAACATTTATTGGACCTGCCTTTGATAAAGATTGAATGGGGACACAATAAAGACATATGGAGGATGCATGATCATCTCGACCCTAACATCTAATACCTTTTATGATCTAACCAAATTTCATTGACAGTTTGAGGCTACTTAGAATGCGATAGGCTTTCTTTCTAACTTCACAAAAGGACCCTTAACTCAACACTTCCTAGATAAGGTGGAGGCCACATGGACTGATTGCTACATCTACCATATCTTTCCAACTGAGGACTTTACCTCTGATAATGCCAACTTTATAGCTTGGCTATGTGATAATTAATGACATAAGACTTTTTGATCTATCCAAAATAGCAATGAGCATATGAAGAAAGAACTTCTTATATTTTATTTAGTTCAAATAAATGTTTGACAATGAGTGCTTTCATTATGCAAATGTGTTTTCTTCTAGTATTATGCTTGTCATAGATCGTTACAATTTGCATATTACATATTAATTAAATGAATGATCACTACTTTTAATGATAACACATTAAATCACCCAATTGCCTTGATCAATGCCATAGACATGTTGGCTCTTTGTTCTTCATCCTCTTATCATTGCCTTAATCTCATCCGATACCTTTTTTTGATGTTGTGTAATCACTTTTCTAGTGGTTGTTTGTACTCTTTTACCTTTTACTTTATTTATTTTTCTTTCATTTTATGCTCTAATTTTTGCCTAAGTTGCCCTTTCAAATTTTTGATTTAGTAGGCTTATTTCTTATTTCTTATTTTTATTTTTTTGCCCTAATTTTTGCCTAAGTCCACTTTTTGAATTTTCAACTTCATAACCTTATTTACTTTTCTCACTTCCTCACATAAGGTATTTCTTAAGTTATTCAAGTTTATCAGCTTAAAGAATTCATTCTCATCTATGTTTAATAACTTCACAACACCACTTGAATATATCTGTTTGACCATGTAGCGACATTCCCCATTCAGCTTGAATTTTTCCTTAAGGGTTTTGAGCTTATAACCATATTGCCTTCAATACCAAGTCATCTACATTTATTATGCTAATCTTAACCATTTTATTAAAGGTGTTTGCCATCCTATATTAGTAGAACTGCATATAGTAAAAGGCTTTCAACCTTTTCTCATTTAATAGAGCTAGTTGATTGTACCAATTCATTACCTACAAATACTCAGGGATTTTTGTTTCAACCTTGACAGGAAGGAATTTCATCTCCACTTTTATCAGTAACATTGCTTTCATCTCGTACAATAAAGAAAAAGTGTTTAGTGGAATAACTATCTTATTTTTATAACTTTTTCATCTTGAGATCCATGCATTTTCATTGAATTGGACATAAAAATAGACCTAATGCCTAAAAATGGATGTTTTATAAAATGAAGAAAATCAAAAGAAAGGAGGAAAAGTTGAAATGCACAACCCTGTGATCTAAGCACATAGTCATATGCCTCAAAAAGACTAAAGTGGCAGTTGCTGAAGGAGATGCACGACCATATCACATGACAGTATGCCTAGACAGGACTAAGAGTGCTAGGCAACATTGTAAGGATGCACGATTGTGCAGCCCTTTAATGCCAAAAATGTGATTTCTTTATGAGGGTTTCTTTTTTCCTTTTGAAGGGGGGATATTTCCTTTATTGCATAGGATGGTTGAGACACTATTTAAAGAGGAAAACAAGCCAAAATTAGGGCATGAAGGGATAGCCAACGTAAGAATTTGATCATTGAAGAAAATATATATCAAATTTCTAAAATGAGAAGAAGAAAATATATATCAAATTTCTAAAAAGAGAAGGTACAAGGAATCAAGCAATCAATAAGAAGTTTGTGGCTATTCTTGGAGTTAAATTCCCTATTTTATTTTCTTCTCTTGATTTCATTATGAACTAAATTTTCATATTTTGGAGTTATAAATGGATCTTGTATGACTTTCATTGGGTTTTCTTAATCTACATCTATTTAGTTTATTGCATTGATTTTATCAACAATTAATCATTTATTATTTGATCAACTGGCCATTAATTATCTTTGTTTTGTGAATAGACAATTGAAAGGTGTTTTTCATAAAATGGATCTTTCAATAATTCTCTTATTTTGTTATTAAGTGGGGAAACCTTAACAAATCATTGTTATCTCTAGAGTTTTGATTTAAGAGGTATTGCATGATGTTTGGCTTTTGAGTTAAAAAACCTTTAGCTAACATGTTTTTATATGTGAATTTCTACTAGAAAGGGATTAATTAACCATATTAATGATTTGACAATAGTACTTATAATAAAAACCAATTAGATAAGGATTAAAGGACCCATAAAAGGTTATCAAGTGAAGTTAAATACCTAGCTATTCTTATTCATTGATTACCTCTCATCTTCATTAGTATTTTAATTTGCTTTATTTTCAATTAAGTATAATTTATTATTAATTCTCTAGATAATATAAGAAACATAGTATTTAAACTCAATCCTTGTGGGAACGATATCCATACTTATAAAGTACACTTTATTACTTCTGACCTATGCATTTGCAGCTTAGGGATTTTTTTATACAACACACACCTATCATCAATAAGGCATCTTCCTTGTCAATGCCGTAGTTGTGGTTTAGTATCCCCACATGCAAAAGGTAGCCTCTCTAACCAATCCTTATAGGTCTCAACCATTTTAGCTAGGATATTCTTGACATTTTTGTTAGTTGCTATGATTGTGCCATTTGTTTGCAGTTTATAAGGCGAGAACTTGTGATACACCACTCTACGCTTCTCTAGGATTATTCTTACATCATTTTAAAAATGCACTTCATTGTCTATCATGATGTGATGGAGCACACTATAGTGATGGATAAGGTTCTTTTCTATTAATCGACTATTTATTTTTCCCCATCTTTCTAAAGGATTCAACTATCACCTGCTTCGAGAAATAATCAACTGCCACCATAATGTATTTGTCCCTTTGTAAAAGCTAGTTTGATTTCTCTGATCATATTGATGCCCTATGCTACAAATGACCAAGGTAAAGACAAATTATATAATTTCATTGGTGATAAATGGTTGAGGCTACCATGAACTTGGAAATTATGATAAATCCTAGTAATTTTGATGTAATCTTACTTCATATTTGTTTAATAACTATCCCATCATCAAAATATTCCTAGCTAAAACTATCCAATTCATATAAGGACTACATACTCTTACATGTACCTCTTTCATCATTGTGCTAGCTTCCTCTTTTATCAAACTTCTCAAATGAGCTCGCTTGCCATTTGTTTATACACTATGTCATCATAAAACATGAACTGTGATGTTAAGCCTTTGAATTATGCCTCTATCCTTCTTCACTTTTCGCTCAGGGTATGTATCACTTTCGAGGTACGTCTATATTTCATAATACCATAAGTGATTTCCTATAGACATTTGCATCACCCTTTCCTAAATATAACATGATGTTTTAGATTTAAGTGTTATTAAGGGTTTCATGGGCATTTTCTTAGGTCTATCCCAGATGAAAATTAAAGTAGCCAAGGCATCAACCTTTGTTTTCTCTTCTCATGAGAGATGGTGGAACATGACCGTTCGAAAATTTTGAGTTAACTTCTTCAAATGCTCCAAGTATAGACCTAAACATTCCTCCTTTAGTTCACATTCATTAGTCACTAGAGAAATTACCAATAAAGAATTTCTAAATATCTTTACAATCCTAACTCTTATTTAGATTAACAACTCCTGCCCAAATGTACAAGCTTCATGCTCGGACTTATTATTGGTCACCTTGAAGTCTAGTTTCTTGGCCATAGGGAATAGGTCTCCTTATGGTGAGACCAAAATCACACATACACCTACTCCTTTCTTATTCACTATCACAACTCCATCCTTGTAGTTATATCACTCCTAGCTTTTCATTAAGAAATTAAGGAAGTTCATGCCCTCTTTCTTCAAGCTATTATTAAGATAGGTATTCTACAACTGTAGGAACTTTGATTATTTTCTTAATCATATATCTAATATAAAATTCCATTAAGAGTATCAAACCACTTTGCCAATTTCTTAATAAGGGATGAAGCTTCTTATAAGTATTTAACCAAATCAAGCTTTGACACAATCACAACTGAATAGGATTAAAAATAATGTTGCAACTTTTTCATAGTTCAAACCATGCTCAAACATATTTTCTTTATCTAGTAGTACCTCTTTTCATATAGGGGCAACTCTTACTGAGGTTGTATACAATATGCTCATTCCCTTCTCCATCTTCCTTTTGTAATATTGCCCCCACAAAATTCTGCATCTACCATTAATTATAGAATCAATGGCCTTTCCAGCTTTGGTGATCTCAATACTAGGATATTTGATAAGTATTCTTTTAGTTTCTCAAAGGTCTTTTGGCACTATTAATTCTATATAACAAACTGATCCTTTCTAAGCAACTTAAAAATGGGCTCACATACGGGAGTAAGCTAAGTATGGTTATGAACTTGCTAATGTATTGAAGATGACCTAAGCATTCATAGACCTCCTTTTATGTCTTTAGTGCAGACATTTTCTAAATGGCTTTTACCTTATTTGGGTATACTTTGATTCCTTTCTCACTCACTACATGCACTAATAGCTTACCTAAAGTGACCCCAAACACACATTTCTTATGGTTAAGCTTGAGAATGTATTAGTCTACCTTTTGTAAAAACTTCTCCAAGGCTTTAAAGTATCTTTCTTGAGTTTTGATTTCATCATCATATCATCAACATCCACCTCTACTTCTTAGAGATTAGATCATGAAATAACGTGGTGGCCATCCGTCAGTAGGTTGCTTCAGCATTCTTTAACCCAAATAACATTACTTAATAATAATAGGTACTCCTTTTAGTGATGAAACTAGTCTTAACCTTATTTGTAATGGCCATGGGGATTTCGTTATAACTAAAGAACCCATCCATGAAGGAGTAAATGATACAAGTTGTAGTATTGTCCACTAAAATGTCAATTTAGGGTAAGGGAAATTCATCTTTAGGGCATGCCTTATTCAAATCCTTATGTTCCATACATATTTTTACCCACCCATCTTTCTTTGATACTAGTACTATGTTGGCCATCCATTTAGGATCATTAACAACTTTTAAAAACTTGGCCTTCAATTGCTTTATTGTTGTCTCTTCTACTAGTTATGCCCACTTTGGCCTTTTTCATTTGAGTTTTTACTTTATCTATCTCATATGTGAGTACATTGGAATTTGGTGTTAAGCTATATATTTATCAACCGCTAGCATGTCCTCATATGTTAAAAAAAACCCTATAGTACTTCATCAATAACTATTCAAACTTCCTTTACTCTTTGGGTGTGATGTTACTAGTAATAAGCAAGATTTTGAAGTGTGCCAAGATTAAATGTAGTGATATGCATAAATTTAATATTAAATAGGCTTATGAGATTATGCATACCATGCATAGAACCATCGAGAAGGACATCACACACATAGGCAAACTCTTCATTCATTACTTTAAACTTGGAAACAAATGCATGATCATCCTTAAATAAGCTAGAAATAATAACATTAGAGGTGCCAGGGGAGAGAGATTCTTTTGAAGGTGTAACTAGAGTCTTTTTAATATCAATCTTCTTTTCTTTTTCATCCATCTTCTCATTAGCCACATTAGGAGCTTTGAATCATCAATCAATTTCTCCTAATTGGCCTCATCTTTATCTCCAGTTTCAACTATAGCTTTCATACTCCTTTAAATTCTTGTTTTATCCTATCATCCCTTAACTCAACTTTTATGAAGCTCTCCCAATGCCATCCCATCTGACTTAGCTTGCTCAATTCCAAATGACTAACCCTATCCTTTTCCACCTTCTTCCACATTCTCAATGGAGTTCATAATCATGTTCTTAATGTCCACCAAGTTGATCCTCATATGTTTACCTTCGTCCCAAGCACTAAGTCCACTCCTAAATCTTCATAGGGTACCCATAGCCTAACTTATTTGATTTATTTCTTCTCAGCTAGTTTTTTAGTTTCCTGATTCTACTGTTCTAATACATATAGTTACCAGTCTTTATTAGACATATTTCATTTCTCATTCCATGGCCAACTTGTTTGAGGACCATTTATTTTAGACTAAAGGCTTTGAAATCGTGCAAGACCTAAAAGGATCCTTTATTGATCCAAATGCATATTAACCTTGAGGTTATTACCAATGTAAAGACCCCTCATCCTTTTGATCTCCCATTTATCAATAAAAGGATGGAGTTGCAAGTAAGATTCCACTCATTCAAGTATAGTCACGAAACCATAAGGCACTCACACCAAGCTTAATGACTCCTCAAAGATTAGAGATACTTCATGGATCATCCAAAAGATCTTATCATTGTTAAGACATCTAAGGAAGTAAATACTAGAGCTCAATTACATGCTTTAGATAATAATCTTGCTTTTGTTTCTCAAATCAAACCAAAGTGAATTGATGAGGCTCTTGATGGTAAGAGTTGGGTGATTGCTATGTAAGAGAATTTCAACTAATTTGAGAGAAACAAAGTTTGGGAGTTTATTCCTAGGCCTAAGGAACAACTTATTGTAGGTTCCAAAAAAGTGTTTAAGAATAAGTTAGATGAGCAAGGTTTCATCATAAGAAATAAAGCTAGAATAGTAACTAAGGGCTATAACCAAGAGGAAGGCATTGATTATGATGAAACCTTTGCCCCCATAGCAAGATTAGAGGCCATGAGAAAATAAACTTTTTCAAATGGATGTGAAGAGTGCATCCTTAAATGGCTTCATTGAGAAGGAAGTTTGTGTTGAACAACCTTCAGGTTTTAAGTCTCATATTTTCCTAAATCATGTTTTCAAATTAACTAAAGCCTTATAAGGTTTGAAACAAACCCTTAGAGCTTAGTATGAAAGGCTTAGTTCATTTCTTTTTGCAAAATAATTTTGAAAAAGACAAGATTAACACAACTTTATTTATGAAAAAACATAACATGGATACACTATGATATTATATTTGGTGCTGCTAATGAATCTCTTTGTGAGGAATTTGCTAAGTGTATGACTAGGGAATTTGCGATGAGCATGATGGGTGAACTTAAATTCTTTCTTGGTCTTTAATCAAGCAAATCAAATAGGCATCTTCATCAACTAAGATAAGTACACAAAGAATCTAATCAAAAGGTTTCACATGGATGGATACAAGGCAGCCACGACTCCAATGTACGCAATTATTAAGCTAGATAAGGATGAATTAGGTAAGCATATCAATGAAAAGAAGTATAGAGGTATGATTCGTTCTCTCTTCTATCTTACCATTTCTAGACCCAATACCATGTTTAGTGTTTGCTTGTATGCTAGATTCCAATCTTGCCCTAAGGAATCACACATGCACGTTGTTAAAAGAATATTAAAGTATTTGCATGGCACTTTACATTTAAGACTTTGGTATCTTAGGAATTCATCCTTTTGTCTTCTTGGATATTCGGATGTAGATTATATCAGTCATTTGATGGATAGGAAGAGCATTTTCAAAACTTGTCAATTTATTAGTGAATGTTTAGTTTCTTGGTTTAGTAAGAAATAAGTTTTTATTGCCTTATCCACCACTGAAGTGGAATATGTGGGAGTGAGTTGTTGTTGCCCCTAAGTTTTTTAGGTGAAGTAATAACTCAAAGATTATGGCCAAGATTTTGATCACATTCCAATCAAATGTGACAATACAAAGTGCAATAAATCTCTCTAGAATCCTATTCAACATTCAAGAAGTAAGCATGTTTATATTATACATCATGTTCTTATAGATCATGTCTAAAATGGTAATGTGGTTTTAGAATTCATTGATACTAATAACCAACTTGTGAATTTTTTCACTAAACCTCTAAATAAAGAAAGGTTGAACTTCATTAAGAGGGAACTATGGATGCTAGATGGAAGCTCCCTAGGGTGAAAATTGATCTCATTATGTGCATACTGTATTGTTGATTGATATTTATTAATTGTTTAATATATTTGTATGATGAATATGTTTAATACCTAGATGTGTTAATTCAATTTGCATTTAAGCATCTCAATGCCAAATTGCATGAATTAATCATTAATATATTAATTTGGTCACACTAAATATAAGTCATATACTTGAAACTCTATTTTCAAACTAATTTTAAAAAGTGTCTTATAAATCATGGTCGAAACTTCATAATTATGACGGCTATTTTCAAGAATCTTTTATTTTTGTTTTTGAATTTTGAGACCACTACTGGAGAGTCGCCCCCATGATTATTTCAAATTTCAAATTTCCTAACCATTACCCTTGCTCCTTTTCAAGAAAATTTCAGCCATTATTAAAAAATCTTCTAGATTAATAGTCATGACATGTGCATAGCAGTCGTGGCTGCTTGTAACTATTGGACAATAAATGCTTTGTCCCTCAAATAGTGTTTTTCCCTTCTTCAATGTATTTCTACCCATTTTTGACTCCTCTAAACTCTTTTCAACCTATTTAAACTAACCTTAACCCCCTCTCATACTTTACTTCATCTTAACCTTTATTTCTCTCTTCCTCACATCTATGGCCCCCAAGAAATCTAGTTAGATAGACAAGGGGAAAAGGATTGCTTAAACATCCTCATCCCTACTAAAAGTACCTTACCCCTCCATAAGATGAGAGGAGTAACTCAAGAAGAAAAGGCTAGGAATGAAGTTAACAAGAAGAAAATCATACAAGCCAACAAGATTCCTTTAGCTCATTTTCTCACTACTCTTAATTTAAAAGACAAAATCAATGGTTATTTGGACAATCTTAGATCGCTCATCTCTATCTATAAAGATGAAATGGTATATGAAGAGAATTCATATACACCATGGAGGTCAGTAAGTTTGAGGATACTCCAACAAGTATGTTTAGCTTAAATTTTAAATGCCTTAACAAACCATTCTCTACCACTCCCTTAACCTGTGTTCACTCTTTCACTTCCAAAATAAAGAGACTGCACCCCCATAACTTCTCTTCCTATGACTTCATTTTTTCTAAATTTTGGAAAGAAATTTCCATTGAGAAATACCACGACCTTAAAAAATCTATTGCTAAACACATTGAGACCCTTCCTATGTGGCTTCTTCATCACATCATCACCTTCTCCATCAATGCAAATGGTGATGGCAATGAAAAAGTCTCATAAAGAGACTTATCCTTTCTTTATTGCCTTATTTACAACTAACCTATTCAAATAGAGAGGTTTTTTATTGGCCAAATAGAAAATATAATCAAGGCCAAGTGCCAATTTCTCCTCCCCTCTCATGTGACTACCATTTATAGGCATGATAGGGCTCTCACTCTTGAAATTGAATCTAATCTAAACCCCTCTTATGATCCTAAGAAAAATCGGTTTATCCTTACCTATCTTATAAATGCCAAAGTAATTAAGCCAAACATACATGTTTACTTGTTTGGAGCTCAAAGTATAGTTCAACAAGCTACCCCTCAAGCATCAAAGAAAAGAAGATTGGTGATCAAGGAATCACAAGTGGGTGCTTTGCCTCAAGAAGAACCTCCAGATCTTTTAAAAGGTAAAGGAAAATCCAAAGTTTTATCTTTTTCCTCTCTAGCTAAGGTTTCCAAACTATTAAAGAAAGTCATTAAAAGGCTTAACTTTCTTTAACATTTTCATGTGGGCATGGTAGATGTCCAAGAGAAGCTTATAATTGAGCCTTATTGTTTGCTTGATTTTAACTTCTCCAATGATGAGGATGAAGAAAAAGGCCTTCAAACTTTAATTGCTAGGGAAACCTCTCAAGTGCCAACAAATGTAGAAGAACCTTAAAATGAAGAACATGAAGATGAAGAAGAAGGAGGAGATACTGAAGAATTTGATGATTAGATTGACCTTTAGTTTTCTACTTATCCTTTTTCTATTTCTCTTATTTACAATGTTTTCTTTTCTTTTTCTCAACTCTAGGCTCATACGATGTGATCAAACATCTATGTATGTTTGCATGTGTTAATGTATTTATGTTATGTTTCTTCTTTAATAAAAATTATATTTGATCTACTGTAATTCTTAATTGATTACACTTCTAATTAGTTATTAACACTATGATTATACTTGCTATTGCGATTAACCTTCTACTATTCCCTCAATTGGTTATTCCCTCTCAATTTCCTCTCTTTTTGAACTTGACAAAGGGGGAAAGATATTACATGCAAAAAGATAATAATTAAGGTTGGATAAGTTGAGGGGGAGTATAGATTAAAGAGGGAGCAATTCAACTTAATAATGCATTTATCTAACATTCAACTATCCATTCTTACACTTAAAATGACATTGCATAAGTTATCTTTATAAAATTCAATCTAGGGTTATCAAAATAAAAAAGGGGGAGATTGTTGGACTAAGCAGTCAAACCTAGGTCAAACACTCTTGTGATCTTGACGCCACAAGATTGAATATTTTAATGACTTGTCTAAATGTGGTGATTGTAGAAATTAAGCTAGAGTATCATTAGAAGTTGAATGGAGCACAAAATGAAGAAATGCTCATAAATAGTGATTGTTGTGCATAAAATCGTAACCACTACCAAGTGAAGTCTTGGACACAAACTGGACAAAAGCAATCATGATGAGCATCTCGTCCTTAATAGTGATCATGTCATTCAATAAAGTTTAGGGGGATTTCAAAGTAGCATCCAACATAAGCCAAATGTCATAAGATTGTAATAAATTCACATGTTGCAATCGCAACATAAACATAGCGACCGCTACAAGCTAAACTCAAGAACTCCAAATTGTACAGAGGCAATCACAGTCAGTAGTAACATATAAATAGCCATCACAATTAATATCATGGTCATTATCATGAGATAACAGTTATGACACTAAAAAAAAAAAAAAGGGGCTTTAATGGTTAATCTTTTAGAGGACTAATATCGAACTATCATATGTCACTAGTCGTAAGGCACAATTAAAGATCATGACTATGACTAGGCAAAATCTAGAGTAAAAGGCAGATGGCGACTGCGACAATGGCCTGACAAGCATTAAATGCAGATTTATCTACCACACCTTAGAGATTTGTGCATAGTTTTATCTCTAACATCTCTTTAGTGGGAGTAACTTATAAATACTCAACTAGATGAACACAATGCAAGAGAATAGCATTTACTAAGGCCAAACTCTTACAAATTTGCATTTCAACCTTCTCTCTCTTAATTACACTTTGTTATTGGGTTGTAAAAAGTTTGGTGTGAGTTTTAAACATCTTTTGGGCTTGGGTTTGAGAGTGAACTAATAAAAAACTTTTGTATAAGTTTGAGTGTTAGCCTTGGGAAAAACTTGTAAGGTTATGCAAGAGCCTTTGAAAAACACTATTAAATATTAGTGGAAAACCTAATTTGAAGAATTAGCGAGTGAATGTAGGTTAGTTAATATGCCGACCACTATAGAGTGTTGTGTGTTCTATTCTTATTCTACTTCTTCTAATACTTACATAACAATCCTTCCCTCTAAAATTTTAAACTTTCTACTAATTCAACCCCCCTTCTTAGTACACAAGGGTTAACATCTTTTAACATATCCTTTAACATAAATTCCTTCCACATATAATGTGGCATAATCTTCATTATTAAACCTTTAATACCATTATTAATTTGTGTTCATTAATCATCATATCTTACATATGCATACTCATGCATCATCATAACTTACACTTACTTTCTCCTTAGGACTTATTTCACCTTCATATTTCTTAGTCATCCTTCCTAATTATCATATTTTAGTTAATCATCATTATATCATTAAAATCATCACAATTCATCAAATTTAGCCTTATTATGCTCATCACTTAGAGGAAGGACTCCTTATTTATGAGAGACCCCTAAGAACCAAGTTTAGGCCTTGCACTAATCCTCTACTATTAGATTGATCATTGTCTTTCTAGAGAGAGCTTCTACATGACTTGTAAATCTCTTAGATAACTCCTCTTGGAGGAATAAAAATAACATCAATAAAATTTTAAACTCCTTAAAACAAAATTAATTAACTGAACTATCCTTACATAAGACAAGAATTTAATAGTCTATTTAGAAATCTTATAAGTAATTCCTTCAATAAGACATTTGCAATGTGTTGGACTAGGATGGTTAATCCTAAGTCTTGAACCTCTTTTAATCTTAACAAAGGAGAATGGTCATATCTAATGTTTCAACTAAGTGTTACTTTGCAGAAATTAAGTTAGATTTCAGTTAGAAGTTGGAAGGATTACATAATCCTCAAGAAGGCAAAGTTCATCCAAATTTGTGGTCAGTGGTCTGTAATTGGCGACCATGACCTAATTCAAGGAAAGGGTGAAACTCGGCCAAAAGGATTTGCGAGCATCATCGTAGCCACGACTCATATAAAGATGGAAGTGCCAAAGTCACAGATGCATTCGTGGTGTGTGTCATGCCTCAATCGCCACCACGACTTTCAAAGTGATTAAAAATGGAAGCCAGTCGATGATCACAACATGCCAAATGTATCAGGTATCCGTTGGAGAACAAAATTTGCAAGAGCAACATTTTGGGTAGCGACCGTGATTCTAAAAGAAGAAGATTATCTTTCAAACAAAAGGATTTACATTTTCAATCGCGCCCTGCACAATGAAGAATCACGACTGCGACTTTTGTGGGCAGTTAGAACATAACAACTATATTTTCCTGATGGACCAATAAGAAACTGCCATGTGGACTAGTTGTTAGACACAAATGGATTTTTTTGTCGTAATTTTTGCCTTCCGTATGGAAATTTGGATTTCGCCACCGCGATTGACCAGTAGCGACCGCAACTCCAGCCTGACATGTAATTAATGCAGAATCTGCCTAACATGTCTTGAAGATTTGTTGAGCTTTAAAGACTAACGTCTCTTTGGTTGGTATGGGGTATAAATACTCCACCAAACAGTGAGAAATAAGATAGAAAGAGAATTCATTACTTGTGTTAAAGCTCTCAATCTTTTGATACTATTTTTCTTCTCTTCTTTATGAGATTTTAAGTGTTGGGTGTGAGAATTAAACACCAATTGTAAAGGTTATAGTGTGAGCTTGTGAAAACACTCAAGAGAGGTTATTATGTGAGCCTTAAAAACACATAGTATAAAGGTTGTTGTGTGAGCCTTAAAAACACATAGCATAAAGGTTATTGTATGAGCCTTAAAAACACATAGTACAAAGGTTATTGTGTGAACCTTAAAAACACATAGTGTAAAGGTTGTTGTGTGAGCCTTGAAAACACAAAGTGTAAAAGTTTGGTGCGAGCTTAGAAAGACCATTTGAAGTTAGTGGAACACCCAATTACAGAGAATTAGGGAGTGGATGTAGGGTCAATTATACCCGGAGCACTATAAATCGTGCGCCTCATTTTTCTACTCTTCTCTATCCCTTGCTCCTAATTTTTTTATACACCAATTCAACACCCCCCTCCCCTTCCCTCCTCCCCCCCCTCCTTAGTACCTAGGGCCAACACAATGATCTATTATCAATCTATAAGAAAAGGGACCCTTAAATTTTACATGGGTAAAGATCCTTTCTTGAAATTAAAATAATTGTAAAAATACGCATTTTATCCATTCCATGAACATTCGCAAAGAAATTTGCAATTTTATTATGAGTTGTTTAAAGACTATAATCCTCAATAAATTGAGTAAGAGCAATATGTAACTTTTAAAGTAATAACAAGTCTTCATGATTGAAAAGGAGTAAGTCACCAGCAAAGTAAAAATGATTAAGTTGTAATGACTTGCAACCATTAGAGAACTTGAAATCCTTAGCATATAATTGTTATACAAGTCAAATGGATACTCCACAACTACGACAAAAGTAATAGGGACATATGGCTCCTTGTTGAACACTCATCTCTCCATGAAAGGAGTCCTTCAAGGTTCCATTAATCTTTATTGAAAATTTATTGGTTCATGCAAATCATTATAAAGATACAAATTGATTCTTGCTAATGGAATCAAAACCCTTTTACAAGTCAATTTTGATGGTGGGATTAGCCAGTTATTGTTGCCTATTATAATTTCTAACCAACCTTCAAGTTTGTAGAATATTTTTTTTCTTATTTGTCTACCTAGGATAAATGTTAATTGATTGAGATGGATAAGAGCACATAAACACAATTTTAGTATATTAGTAACAATCTTCACAATACATTTATATAATAAATTAAAACATGCTATTTGATAGCCCTTAAATAGTTAAACATCATTAATATAGGTAACTTTATAAAAGAATGCAATCCCAAGAAGCGTTTGGTGACACATTAACTAATCAACTTACTGACCGATGGCATGATAAGTAAATATGAAAGTGACTAAGAAAAGACAATCCTTGGAGTTCACTAAAGTAACATTTTGAAAAATTATTAATGTATCTAATTTCCATATTTTTTGGCTTGCACAGTTAAGGATAAAGAAATCCTCCAAATCACAAAGATAATCTCTGCCATAACTAATGACTATTATTTTATAAGTATAAAAAGTGCATGTAAGACAATAAGATACGCATCTTAAGCTCTCACTCTTTACTCTTAATTTTCTAAGCTCATTCTTTAAAAACCCCATTCACTAATTTAAGCATCAGAATGGTTTTGGACACCCCAACCCTTTCTTTATTACATTTTCTCTTATATAGGTTAAACGTAACAAGTTTTGAAGATTAAGGATTATCAACTAGCACCATCTGTGGAAACCATTTTTTTTCTAATTAACTTAATCACTTGAATTTCCCTATGGCCAACCTTTCAAAAGTGTAGTTATTCACTTTTCTTGTCAAGAAGAAATTTCCTCCAGGGATGATCAAGCCAAGAAATAATCATAAATCCTACCACAAACACCACTGGTTTAACACAATTTTAGGCAGCCCTAATGCAATCCATGCAAGTTGCCTTATCTGCTTTTCAAGCCCAAATAATTAAAGTCATAATAGTTAGTTTGACAACCCATCATCCAACACCTACTAAAGAAACTCCTACTGAACAAGTTGCCTTTAATCTAAAAGCACACAATCTTAAAACAACTAAACATGGATGCACAAAAAAATCTTTAGCTAAAAAATAACCATGATAGGACCCTATATATGAAGAGATAGTTTACCAAAAAAAGTCCTTATTATTGAGAGAATGAAGATGAAGAAGTCTCTGAAAGAAGGACCTCTAAGCCATCCATGAAGACATACTTAAAAGCTTCACCCCTTGTGTGGGAAATAATTGAAGAAAAATTCCTCCTAAATGAAAGCTCCCTAATCTAAACTCCTACGATGGAATAGGCAACCCTTAAATGCACTTATCTACATTCTAAATGATGATGTTGCTAAATAACATCTTAAATGTCATCCTTTGCAAAGTGTTTCCTGCCACATTAATCGAGCTTACCTAAATATAATACCTTCAGCTTCCATTCAGCTCCATTCATTCACTCAAGGAATTAGAGGAAGTGTTCCTCAGCAAGTTTACTACTAACATCCATTGAAAAAGAAAAATAGTTCACTTTCTTCTTACAAGTAGTACGAAAGGAAGCCCTTCATGAATACATTGACAAGTTCAAAAAGGAAGTCATGCAGATTAAGACAATCAATATATAAATTATGGTAGAAGACATATGCAGTGGAACAATATTTGGTATGTTGAAGGATAAATTGTACATTAAGACCATATACAAATTCCTAAACAAAATAACACTAGCCTAAAGGTATACATACTAAAGTTAGGTGAAGAAAAAAAAAAGGAAAAAAAGAGGGAAGAATGAAAAAATAATGACAAATGGAACCATAAGAGAAGGATAGACAACACACAACACCAAATGTTGCAGACTCATACTCAACCATTCGAGCGAGCCAAAAACGCTTGAGACCAACATTTCATACCTCTAACAAAAACTTGAGGTAACATCCTTATATGGATTAAAGAAAATGGTCATGATATCTAATATCCTAAAAAGCTAAATCCTAAAAAGGTAGTTAAGAGGGACAAGAGTTTGTTTTGTTGGTCTGATGAAGACTACAAATATGACACTAAAAAGTATTAGGATCTTAAGAGAAAAGTTAATTATTTGATCCAAGCTAAAGGTTTAAGAAGATTTATTAATGATGACAAAGGGAAAAGGCCCCCAAGAAGCAAACCCTAAATAAAGGAAGATGAAAGGTATAAAAACCTTCTACTAGTGTTATTAATGTCATCATAAGGGATGACATACCCCGACCATCTAGAAGGAAAAGATCTCGATTAGAGGTATTTATCGCTAATCTAATTAGAGCTTCTTCTATACCAAAAGCTATATTCATACTAAAAGATGGAAGGAATGTTTAGGGACCACACAGTAAAGCATTAGTAATTAAGAGACTAATACAAAATTTCCTAATCAAATGGCTCCTCATATATAGGGGGACGCTAAAAACATACTCATCAAACAAGCATATCAAACTATGAGAGGATCTTTTAAGATCTTTAATAATCCCTTAGTAGGCCTAGGGAAAGACAATTGAAACCCATAAGAGTAACTGTATTAATGCTAGAAATGATAAATGAACAATCAAATGCAACCTCTACTATAAGAATGATATTTAACGTAATAAATGTTAAATTTCCATATAATACGATCCTTGGCAAGCCCTATCTCTATGAGTCAGGCATAACATATAGCATTAAGTACCTAAGCATAAAGATATTGCAGTAAATGGGATAGTCATAATGGATGACAACCAGAAGATAGTCATTGAATGTTATAGCATAACTACTAAAAAAGAAGAATCCTTTCACATTAAGGAGATCTTCTCCTCCAATCTTGAACATAAAGAGCAATTTGAAACAATATATGAGTTAATAAACTTATTATTCCTATTAATAAAAATTTTAAGATTAGCACATATTTAAGACAAAAGGTGACTAACTGAATAACATAAGTAATTAAGAAGAATGTTGGAACATTCACTTCTAAGCTAAAGGGGATTCATGGAATACACCCATCAGTGGTTTGCCATCAACTCAACCTAGATTCGATGTTGAAGCTAATCATCTAAAAGAAGCAATGATTCACTTTTGAAAGGAAACATGCCATCAGGGATGAAGTAGATAGAATTAAGGATGTAAATTTACATAAGAAGTGACTTACCATGATTGGATGGCTAATGTTGTGTTGGTCAAGAAACAAACAAAAAATAGAGGATGTGCATGAACTCCATCAATTTAAATAAAGCATGCTCAATGGATGATAATCTTGTATCAAACATTAAATAAGTAATTGATTATAACTTGCTTTTAAAGGTATAACATTATAGATGCAATGTAAGGATACCATCAAATCCTAATACATCGAGATGACAAAGACAAAACATCTTTCATAATAAAACAACATATATTTTATTATATAAAAATGTCATTCGAACTCAAGAACGCAGGGGTTACTTCAGTCAAAGATAATATTAGCAAAATTATAAAAGTATATGTAGATGATTAGATTACAAAAAGCAAAACTAATGAATCCCATGCAGATGATCTATAAGAGGTGTTTGATGTTCTTGATAGTTATGGCATGAAGTTAAGCCCATACAAGTGCATGTTTGGAGTAGGGAAATTCTTAGGCTTTATGATATCCAAATTGGGCATTAAAGAAAACTTAAAAAATCCAAGTCATCCTAGACATAAAGGCTCCTTAAACCATTAAAGAAGTCCAAAAATTGATCAAAAAATCACAACACTGGGTCATTTTATTACTTGTTTAGTTAAAAAGTGATTTTCATTTCATGAAAATCTCATAATTTTAAACATTTCAAATGGTTAAAAGATTGCCAAGTTGCATTCGACAATTTTAAAAATTTCTCAACACTCCTTCCTTACTGAGCATACCCAAAGCTAAAGAAACCATATATATTTACCTCATTATAGAAGATAAGACCATGGCACCTATCCTTATTTGAGTAGTAGTGTACTATACTAGTCATGTGTTATGAGGAAGCAGAACTTCGACACCTTAAGCTAAAAAAACTAGCTAATGCATTAGTAGCATCGATAGGAATGCTTAGACCTTATTTTTAGGCACATATCATTATAGTCCAAACAAACTAGCTGTTATGCAAAGCTTTATAGAGATTAGAAACTTTTAGGCAATTAATGCATTAGGCTTTCCAATTAAGTGAACACGAGATCAGGTTCAAACCTCAAGCTTCCCTTAATATTCAAGAATTAGTAGACTTCGTTATGGAAATGATGGGTGAAGATAAAACCTAACCCGAACTATAACAAGCTTGGATGATGCATGTGTATGAAACCTTTAATAAAAATGGAGTTGAAACCAAGATCATTCTCTAAGGCCTAAGTAAAGTAAAAATTATTTATGAATTTACTTTATAATTCAATGCTATTAATAATGTCATAGAGTATGAATCTTTTATCACTAGACTTAATCTAACTTTAAAGGTCCATGTAAAAGAGTTATACATATTTGATGATTTAATGCTCATTGTCAATCAAATCATGCGAGATAACTAGGTAAAAAATGATAATTGGTCAAATATTTAAAGCAATGCCAACAATTATTAAATAAGATTAATCAAAATAAATAGCATTAAAGATCAATTGAATCCCTGAAGAAGAGAATAAGAAAACAAATACACTAGTTAAGGTAGTAATAGAAAAGAAGCCATGTTCTCAAATCTTTAACTCAATAAAGAGAAACAACAGATAATAATTGATGAGTAAGAAGCCATGAGTGTCTTAGAATTTGACAATTGGATAAGGCTGATCATCTCATACCTCGACAAAGACAACAACCATATAAAGAAAGCAACAAAATATGTTTATCATGATAAATCCTTGTACCAAACACCCTTGACTCATCCATGGATAAAAAAGATTTCTTAAGAAAAAAGAAATTATGTTCTTTAGAAAATACATGAAGGCATCTATGAAACTCATGAAGGAACATATGCAATAGCTAAGAAAGCTCTTTTACATGCATTTTATTAGCCCATCATGAAAAAAGATGCTAAAGAATTGGTATGTACTTACGAAAATGCCAAAAACATAATAAAATCACTAGATCCCAATTGTTCAACAACTAAGCATAATAAACCCTTGGTTGTTCGCCATAGGGAATGGACACACTGGGACAATTTCCCTAAGATGTCAAATAAAAAAAATTCATTATCATCATCATCAATCATTTCATTAAGTGGATGGAAGTTGAGGCGATTACCATTATCATTGCTAAGAAAATCAAGAATTTCTTTTTTAAAAAAGCTAGTGTGCAGGTTCAACATTTCCCATACATATCACTAATAATGGCAAGTGATTTGACTGTGACAACTTCAAAAAGTTTTGCTAAAATCTTCACATCAATATATAGTTCACTTTAATGGCTTACTCTTTAATTAATTGATAGACTGAGTCACAAATTGGATGATCTTTAGCAGGTTAATAAGTGACTTGATGAGGCTAAAAGGGATTGGGTTGAATAACTCTCACACATTCTTTAGATATACCGAATGACCTCTAGAAAGGTCAATAAAGATTCACCCTTCAATATTGCATATGACATCGAAATAATAGTTCATATTCAAATTAGCATGTCTAATCCTTTAGTTTAACACTTTGACTAAAATGCGAACAACAAATGCACCAAGCTCCATATTGATTTGATTGAAGAATAAAGAGATCGAATAACTATCCAAATAATATCCTATAAGATAAAGATAGCTTAATACTACAAGTGAAAGGTTTGGTACTAATCTTTCAACTCAAGAGACTTAGTCCTTAGAAAAGTAAAAATCGATAAAGGCGATGCAGGTGTTAGAAAGCTAAGGGCAAATTAGTAGTTAATCCAATAAGAGGTAGAGCTTATGAGTTAGCAATTATAAAAGGGCAACCAATCCTTAAATTTCAAAATGTAAACAATCTTCATAAGTACAATCAATAAAAGAACTATTCATGAAAATTCTTTGCAAAGGTTTTGGCCCCTTAAAAGTTAAATAAAATATCCATTTATATAGCTTACAACTTGACTCTATTACATGTCATTAAATTTCTAAGTCTAACTTCTTTCTTATGGTTTGGCTCCATTATAGGCCATTAAATATCTTTAAGTTTATTTTATGGTTCAACTCCATTAAAGGCTATTAAATGTCTAAGTATAAACTAGTTCATGGTTCAACATTATTATAAGGCATTACGTATGTCCTGCTTTAAGGTTTAGGCATAAAAGAAGTTATTAAACATTTTTAAGTATTTTTTAAAAGTATATATTATGCGTATGTTTGTTATTTAGATTCAATCTTTAATAAAACATATAATATCTCTTAATTTATTATACAAATCATATGTCATTTGAGAAATATCATTTGGACAAGGCATGAAAAGAAACAAAAGAAATTCTTTCATTAATGATGAAAAGTGTTTACAAAAATTACACATAACTTTTTTATTTTACAAGTTTCACCTAAGGCTCTATAGGAGTGTGAATTGAAGGTGACTTGCCCTTTAGAGATTCAAAAGCGATAAGCTTGGAAACAATAAGCTCAAAGATAGTTGGCATGTCACTTGAGTCATCACTGTAGAAATCTAGCCAAACCTCAAAGGAGTCCCCTAGATGAATAAAAGCAAAGGTGACCACTCAAGCACGACCTTCTTGCTCAGACATCTCAAACTCCACAATTGAAGTTAAGGGTGTCGAAGAATGACACTCCACCATTCTCCTTACAAAACAAAGTGTCCATACTTAAAAGAGGTTGTTCAAGTCAATAGCCTTCAACTTCCTAGGTCAAAAGGGACGTTCTCCCCTTCAAACACAGCTCGTACTACCTAAAGGTAGTCTTTCGACATCTAGACACCAACTCCTTCATCTCCTCATTGTGACACATAATTAATATATCAGTTGGCCATGGTTTTCTCATAGACACTTACTAGCTTAGTTATTGTCTGAAGGCTAGTTACCTTACTATCAAACTCCTTTTTAAAAGCTTTTACTTACTCATTCTTTTGAGTAATGAGTCCGGTTGTTACCTTTTTTTCGTTCGCCTTTTCCTCTTTGACTACCTTATTCATCTCTAAAATGTGGATGGTGGTCATCTCATCCATCTTCTTTTTAATATCATATTTTGAAAACATAAGAGCTTAATAAACAATTAAAGGCAAATTTAAAAGTCCAAAACTAGGCTAGATAACCATACTTATTGAAGTTACTTCTTTGGTCTCCATTTAGCTCTTGTGGCTCTTATCTATCCCTTAGAGAGCCCAAAGGAGGTGCATGGCAACCATTCGCTCTATGTCTTTTGAGGTGCAGTCTACTTAGTTTTGAGCATATAGACCCAAGTGAACAATGTCCAAAAATTTATCACATTCGGATAAGTTTTGAATTGTCTTACTGATGCTCATAGATTGGGCATTTGGTCCCTAACGCCTTTAAGGCTTTTAGCTTAGCCTCTACCTCTTTAAATAACTCTTTCCCTATCTTATCGATCTTCTTCCTCTTTTTGCTCATTGTCTTCTTTTGGCAACCCCTTAGACAGGTAAGGAACACATATGGAAACTGTGGTAGAAGGAGTCTAAACGTCATAAGAGGAAAAAGGCACCATTGTAGTGAAAGAACCACTTTTAATTATCTGGATGAGGTAAGGTTACTCCTCATCATCTTTGAGGTTGATGACAATGTTCTTTAGGAAATTCATTTTTACAATAAATAAAATTAGTCAAGTATTAGTTAAATAAGTCATAACAACCTAACAATATAAGAACACATACTTTTCCTTTACTTCTTTTTGCCATGGTTTTCAAGCGTGGCCCATGTTTAGTGTTAGACCAATCACCACCTACTAATGAGCCAGACGACTTATCCACCCTTAAGACTTAATTTTTAATGAATCTCCATCTCTAAGCTAAAGGTTGAGTTATGTTACACTCTTCTATTAGGTCAATAATGAATTTTGCCTCCTTTTTATTCAGGGTTAATGAAGGCGCTGAAGGTTTATCCACAAAGCCCTTATGAAAATCATTTCGGTTGACAAGGTGTCCAATCTATAAATGTTTGTTTAGCTAGTCCTTCACTAAAGAAAGCAGCTTGAACACCACCCTACCCTTCGATTTGGTAGCTAATGATAAAATTGTCTACAGATCACCTAGTTGGACTATACAAGTTTTGAGTCATGAAGTTAATCATAATGAACCTCTTTACATGACATATCTTAATCAAACTACATTAAATTCTAATGGCATTCAGGTGATGTCAAGTCATTAACAAACAATAAAAGTTAAGGTACTCAACTATGACAAGGAGTAGGAGAAACCTAAGTCCAACATCTAGTTGCTCCTTATACACTAGCATTCCTAACCTCTACCAAATTAGGAGACCTATAGTCTGTAAGACACTCTAGTAGCTCATAATCTCTAGATATCCCATATTAGTTCATAAACTGGCTTTTATAAATTCCATGTTTAGAATATTATCTACTTCACTTAATAATTGGCAGAAAGGGAAAGCTTGCAAGGAAAACGCAAAATAGAGCTTCAGAAAGAACATGACAAAAGTAAAAAAGGTGAAAGGCATGGTCTCCTTTTATATTTGATTTTTGCATAGTAAAACATGGCAATAATAAAATGTTGAGCATCGAAAAAGACATGCCTTGAGCTATCAAAATAAGAGATACAAAAATTGACAGTTAAACTTTTCAAGAAAAAAATAAAAAAGATGCACTTGTTGGGCAAAAATGCCCATAATAATAATAATAATAATAATAATAATAATAATAATAAAAGAAGAAGAAGACAAGAAAAAAGGGAGAGACAAAAAGCAAAAGAAAAAAAAAAGAACCTTATATACTTGCCTGACATAAATATCAAAACACAATTGACTAGGGAATGGGGGAGAGGCGAGTGGCCATTAATAGTCCCTAACCAGCTAAAGGTCATTAATATGAGCAACAATTTAGGAGAATCAGATCACTAGAAGCATTCAATGATATGTCATCTAATCAACTCTTTGATTAATAGCATAACAAGTCAACGCAAATGTGAACAAAAAAGGATAATTTGTGAAATTTCGCTAAATAATATTCGAAAAATCATTTGCATATCTAATTTTTATATTTTTCTTATTGCACAATTAAGGATAATCGAATTTCCTAAATCGTAGAGATAATTTCTATCCTAAGCAACACTATTATTTTACCAGTATAAAAAGTGCATCTAAGACCACAGTTATCCATCTTAAATTCTCATTATTTATTCTCTTAATTTATTACCTTATTTTCTAAAAATTTATTTATTAATTTAAATATGAGAGTGGTTTTGGGCACCCAACTCTTTCGTAAATGTACCCTTTCTTGCTCGGTGCTGGGAAAATATTTATTGTCTAAATGCGGGAACATAACTAGGTTATGAACATGAAGGACACCTAGCTAACAAGGAGGACGCCTAGGCCCCAGATGTCTTGTTGACCTAGAAAAGGACGCACAGAATACAGCACTGTCCATCGGCCAAACTCCCATATCTGAAACCCTTCTCAGAAATTTTATTCACTCACTCCCACTTGTAGGCAATTGGCTCAAGAGTAAGAGAGAGGAACGCTACACAGATAAAGAGAGCTTTTTTTTTTTTTTGTTGTGGAAGAGAAAATGGAAGCAGAGCTAAGTGAGATCAATAGCTCAAAGATGTTTGGTGGATACAACAAGAGATACAAACATTTCAGCTCGACACTTGGTTGCTGCATGACTTTCCACATCTATTTCCCTCCACCTTCTTCTTCTTCTTCTCAAAAATTCCCTGTACGTCTAAACCGCGCCGCCCCCCACCCCAACACATACACACCCCTTATCTTCCTATCTATTTCTCTCTCTCACTCTCACATATTTACGTGTTTTTTTTTTTTAAATGACACCCATTTCCCATTTTTAGTTACATTTGATATCCCAAGTTTTAGTTTTTTTTTTTTTAATTGGCTTCTAAATCACTGATATGTTTTTTCTGCAATCATTACTTTTCTGATCTGGGAATTATTGATGGAATGTACAAAAAGGAAAATGTTCGTGTCTTTTCTGTTCTTGTGTTGTATAGGGGTTTACTAATGGTGAAATCAAATATGATTCTACATTTATTGCTTGTTTTATATGATGATTCAGCTGAATTTGAGGTGATCCTTGATAATTTATCCAATTTAATGGTGATCCAATTATCATTTGTCATAAATATTATTAATCTCTGGATAGCCAAATTCAATTAGTTGACATCTAAACTAGCTGCCTTTGAGTGTTAGATTAGACTAAAATGTAGCCCCTTTATCATCCATTTTGAAAGCTTACCAGTTGTTAGAGCTTTAGCTGTATGGGTGATTATGATCTTGACGCAATCAATGCATGTACATGTTCGGTGATGTTGTTTTGTTGTTGGCTAGGTCCTTTATTGGCTCTCAGGCCTTACATGTACTGATGAAAACTTCATAATTAAGTCAGGAGCTCAGCGTGCCGCATCAAGCGAGGGTGTTGCGCTAATTTCCCCTGATACATCTC
>CATIWR010298783.1:0-20534 GCA_949677035.1 Omphalea diandra
GTCCGGCAGACTCCAATCAAAATGGTAGAGTAATTTAGCTAGAGGAAGCTGAACATTTGCTATACCAAATAGCAAGCCCGGGCATATCCTCCTTCCAGCTCCAAATGGTATGTACGAGAAATTCATCCCTATATAATCGATATCATTGTCACTGAACCTTTCTGGTATAAAACTCTCTGCATCTTTCCAATACTCTGGATCTCTCCCTATCGCCCATGCGTTGACAATCACTTTGGTTCTTTCAGGGATATGATATCCATCGACCTCGCAGCTTTCTATATTTTCTCTTGGAAGTAACAAGGGTACTGGAGGATGAAGCCTCAGAGTTTCTTTGATTACTAAATTTAAGTATGGCAAATCCTGAACATCTGCTTCGCAGAATGTTTTTTTCCCTTTAAGGGCTCGCCGTATCTCAGCCTGTGCCTTCTTCATTATTCTTGGATTTTTAATCATTTCTGCCAGAGCCCAGTCTGTTGTTGTTGACGACGTATCAGTTCCAGCAACAAACACATCCTGCATAAAACCAAAGGATGTATCGTTAGACATATAGTTTCAATATAATATAGATAAAAACATGAGTTGCTCTCAGATTGAGCTAATCCCAACTGACCCAAATCACAGCTTTAATATTGTTCTTAGTGATAGGACACTGAAGGCCGCCGCTCCCCTGAAGCCTTAAAAGGACATCAACTAAAACTTCGTCCTCAGATTCAGCTTCTCCAGAAAGCAATTTCTGTTTGCGATCGTTTACGATTCTTTCCAAGACCTTGTCCAATTTCACATACATTCTCTCTAACCTGGGTTTCATATTAGTGATTACATGAAGAAATTCCATTGAAGGGTACAAATCAGCCAAGTCAAAACCTCCTGATAAAGTTAGAGCTTCCTTGGCCATTTCAATGATTGCCTTTTGGTCTTCGTATTTGTTGCCGAACGCTGCTCTACACGCAATTATACTAGTCATCCAGAAAACCTTTTCTGTCAAATTGAAAGGTGATCCTCCAGACAACCGAATGGATTCAAGGAGATTCGAAACTTCATCTTCACGAATAGGAGCGAAGGACCTCACCTTCTTAGGACCCAGAAGTTCTGTCATGCAAATTTTCCGCATCTGCTTCCAGTATTCTCCGTCAGAGAATATAATATCTGTGTGATCATATGACAGAATTTTCGAAGCAAGAACTTCAGGCCTATGAGCAAACACATGATCTTGTGTCTTCATCACCTCTTTAGCCATATCAGGTGATGATACAACTACAGCCGGAACTTCACCTAGCTGCAGATGCATGAGAGGCCCGTATTCTGTGGCAAGTTTTTTGAGAGCATGGTGCGGCTGTGATCCCAACAAATTGTGCAGGTTGCCTATGAGAGGTAGTTTTCCTGGGCCTGGGGGAAGTTTCTTGTTGGTGCTATTTTCTGCTTCAGTTTTCTGGCAATATACCGTAAATGGAAGGGAAGATGGAGCACCAAACCGAAGAGACACAAAATTTGTAGCCGCCATCTTTGAAGGGGCGAAAGGGAGTACTACCATCTTTCAAGGGACTAGAAAGAAAGCAAGTGTGGTTGTGTAGACTGGAACAACTTCCTCTAAATTAATTCCTTATATAGAGAGATTCAGTTTACTAGCCTTCCATGTATATTCTTGAAATCTGAATTTAATTAATCAGCCCTCAAATGAGACTAGTTGACTAAGACTCACAATGGCGTATATGGGGCTGTACATTCAAATCCATAAATTTCTAATTAAAAAAATTGATTTACTTATTGTGACATTATTATAAATTTTTTTAAAAAATGGATATATTTTCTTAAGACAATGTTAGGCACCAACAGTTTTGACATGATTAATATCATAATAGTTTTTTTTTTGGGCAAACTCTCTATTTAATTTAATTATATGTCCAAACAAATAAAAAAAAAACTTTAACTTTCAACCAATTCTCATTTATATCCTGAATAAAAAATTTTCTTTTTAAATAGATAAATTTTTATTTTAATTTCAAGTCTAACTTTGAATATAATATATATTTTTTCAAACTCGAAATTTGCTGTTATGATTATCTAGGTACCATTATTTATTGACTAAATTTTGAGCAAATTACAAAAAATTTCTAAACTTTTAAAATTTCATTTACATCCTAAATAATTTCTTTTTATTTTAAATATATAATTTTTTATTTTAATTACAAATCTAGTGTTTAAAATGATAAATTCTGCTATGAATATAATATTTATTAATATAATCATTCAAAGTGATATTGTCTACTTATTGAAATTTATCTTATTGAGCAAATATATCTATATAATCACTCTCAATATAATGCCGTTAATAATTATAATTTTAAATAAAAATATTAATTTAATTTTTTTAAAAAATAAATATTTTTAATAAATAAGCTCAAATCATTTCTCCAACTTTGAGAATATGTCCAAATTATACATAAAAATCTTAAAAAGAAGGGAGCTTAGGCACCTTAGAATCCCCTGACTCCGTCCCCCAATCTGGACTTGATCAGCGCTAGCCTGTCATTTCAATATTAACTACCTATACTGACAACATCTTCTTGGATTTGAATATTAATTTAAAATTTTTTAATTAATTATGATATTTGATTCTAACTTTTTTTTTTTGAAAGTATATTTAATTCCTACTTAAATAGCATTAAATATATATCAGATCTTTCTCTCAAAAAAAAAAAAAATCAGATCTATTATCTTTGATCAAAAGGAAACAATAAAAATATTAATTGTTTTGCCTCGTTGAAAGCCATAAGCAAGAAAAAAACAAAACAAAAAAAGAGAGAAATTTTTATTGATACGTTAAAAATATTTAAAAGGGTTTAATCCTTGACCTCTTATATGACAAGGTAAGCATTCAACCACTAAAGATATTTATTCAATAATTTATTATTTTTCTTTTAAAAAATAATCCATGAGACTTTGCTATTAGTTAAAATTTTTGGGTACATAAGAAATATTTTAACGCCATTTTTGGATTGTAAGATTTGAGAATTCATGAATTTTTTATAATATTTACTGATTAAAAACCGTTGAGTTTTTAAATTTCTGAATCTATAGAACCGATTTTCTTTTTCAATATAAAAGTTAAACCCACAGATTCCATTACCAGTTTGTAATAAAAAAAAAAATTATGAAATTTGACATTCATTATTGAAATGAGATATTTCACAAAATGACACTTCCTGACACGGATATTAAAATAAAAATGGTAACATGAGGGGTGATAATACTTGCTTATTTTTTGAAAAATTAAATATAAAATTTGTTCATTTAGATATTTATTTTGTGTATCCTTTTGATTTAATTATATATACTTTTTGTTCATTTTTATATTTATAAAAATATTTGTCAAAGAACCAAACATAGTTCAAATAATAATAGTAATCATATTAAATTATATTTTAGTAAAAAATTTAATTAGTTTAGAATTATAAAATTAATAATTACATATTTTCAATTAGCATAATAATTAAAGGATGGGCATGTGGTGATGGAGGAGGAGAGGAAAAGGCAACAACGGAAGAGGGAGTGGAGGAAGGGAGGAGTAAGCAGCAACGATGGTGATAATGGACGTGGTGGCGATGGCAGCGGAGGAAGTGTAGATGGGGGTGAAAGAGGATGAGAAGAAAGGAGAAAGCAGAGAAATAAGTGAGGAAGAATGGAGAAAATAATGTGCAAAAATGAGAAATAAATAAATAAATAAAAAATTTAATGATGAAAATTTTCATCACTAAATGTTAAATTTCATCGCTAAATGATTGAAAAATATTCAATAGGGAATAAGGTAAAAAATTAATATATGAAAATTTCAAACATTTGTAAGGAAATTTTAGATTTTTAATAGTGATTTGGAAGGATTAAAAAGAAATAAAAGCTTATGATTTTGGAACAAAATGTAATAAAGGGTGAGATTTGTGATTAATTTAACTAATATTCAAATATTTCATCCATAAATTTATTGTAATTTGAGATACATCATACTGAAAACTTCTTGATTAATAGTTATAAGAAAGCAAATGAAAAATATATTAGATCAATCTTTGCTTTTAGAATTTTAAATAAATTTTACCATTGAAGATGTTGTTGGCTGCATATCAAGTTGGAGAGAAAGGGAGATGGGAGCGAGAGGCCAATTAGAGAGAGTTGGTTGTGAATGGAGCTTACATGATTGACTAGGCAAAAAAAAAAAAAATGCTAATTAAGCATAAGAGAAAGGTAGGTCCCATAAATAATAAGTCAACAAACTTTAGTCAACTTCGACGAATCAGGTCATCGCTCTAGTTCTTGATTTGGCTTGAAAACTAATGATGCTATTAAAATTAAATAGATTGGTCATTACAATAAAGAAAATTATTTTAGGAACCAAACTAGAATTGACTCCGTAATTAAGTGATTCCAAGTGCAATTTACCTGATAATAAGTGTTTTTAGTTGTTTCTTTGATACACATTTTTGCGTGATTGAAACCAATCAAGGAACCTTATATGCCTATATGCATGTGTGTGTAACTTGAGTGGGCTATAAAGCCATGTCTGAGATGTCAATGAATAATGATGAATAACATGTTCAATAGATTTTAAAAGGAAGAAAGTCCTTCTCAATAAAAACTCTATCCTAGTATCCCTTTTCAATTATAAAAGCTTTGAATTACAAATTTGGGTGTAGTTGCACATATGGGTAAACAATTTCAAAACCATTAAGGATATGTGACTCCTTATACAAATTAAAGCATCTAAACTTATCCACCAGGAACTACCTTCCTCAATTAGTTTTTTTTCCCCTCCAATAAGCTTTTCCATGTATAGCTAGGATTAAGACCTTATTTGCCTCTAAAAGTATGCACATGGCTAGTATTTAGCCTTTAGAAGATGACTATGTAATGAGTTTGAATCATGATAAATCCTCCATTTTCTATATTTCCAACATCATAATATTGAAACATGTAAGTCTTGAAACCCTTCAAACCTCATTTCTTGCTATATGATTAAAGATCTTATAAACACTAATAAATAAGTTCGTGATCTCCTTTTTTACCCCCACCATAACTTTGATATCAACATCCTTAAATGATCACTTACATATTATGAGAAAAAGAAACATGACATCACATAGGTAAGAATTTATTATATAATAGACTTAATAAAGAATTTATCATATAATAGACTTAATAAGGACTTTTTCCCCAGCCATAGATAAAATCTTTTCCTTATATCCCTTTAATTTACCAGCAACGCTGTGTAGGAAGTTATGAAAGATGGATTTTTTTATCACCTTACAATTGCTAGAAGACCTATATACTTCTCATGGCTATTCAACTTCACCTTACAAAGCTTAGTTCATACTTTAAAAGGTCAGTCACTTACCTTGAAGCTTTTTTATAGACTTTTGAGATTTATGCATTACATCTTTTTTTAATCTTAATTCCCTTCTAAAACATATATTGTCATTTGTGAAAAAGAGATATGATACCTTTAAAACCCCTTTATAAATACTAATTCCATGTATTTAACCATTTTGTTCAACTTTGCATATAAGGGAAGAGAATCTATACATAATTACAATAAGTAGAACAATAAAAGATCCCTTGATGAGGGATCTCTCTAGAATCAAAGAAGAGAAAAGGTAAACCATTAAGTAGTGTAGAGAAAGACACAGTCAATGCATATCTCATAACTAACTTATCCCAAACACTAGGGAAATCGAGTTTTAGCATAATTTATTCCCAAAAAAGAAAACCATTTCATCTTGTCATATGCTTTACTTATGTCAAGGTTTAGAGTAAAATGACTTTTTCTCTAACCTTTGGTCTTATGTTTATGGAAACAAAAATTTTCAAAGGCTACCTGAGCATTATTAATAATAAAATGTCTCAAAATAAAAGTAGACAAGGAGTAATATATTATATCAAGAATGAAAAACTTTTTAAGCTATTAGGTATTATTTTGGTTGAGTTTAAAGATGAAAGTGCAAAGGCTAACAGGTATAAAATCCTTAAGGCTTTTAGGATATTGGATTTTAGGAATTTTGATTTAAATTCCAAAAAGATAAGTGAAAAAGGGCTAGTATACCCTCCCAGCTTAAGGTTTTGATAAGGCATATTTATTGAAGATCTTAATAAACTTGCACTTTGGTGAAAGGTCTAAGTGTTTTGTGCTCATATGTTTTGACTTTACTCTCAACTATATTTGGTACTTTAGTCAATTATAAGTTTCCTAGAGAAAATAAAAATAGATCAACTAAATAAGATTTGAAAATTGATGCAATCTCTTCATCCTCTTTCAACTATTGCCATTCATTGAGTGAATACCCTCTATTCTATTTCTTTTTTTATCTAACCAAAGCTTTTGCATGAAAAAAATGCAATATTTATGTTACCCTCTTTCAACCATGATATTATGGACCTTTGAGCCCATAATTGTTTTTCTTTATCCAACATTTTTTTGAGAAGCCACACCTTATTAATTGTAGTCCCCTTTAAAACTCACTTAGTTTTTGCCATTTATTTTGAATTTCCTTTGAAACACACCTAAATTAAACATGTTCATATTATTTTAATATCCTACCACATTAAGCTAGTTTTGACATCACTAAATTGAACCTATAATTGGGATATACTGCCAACACATCTTCTCTATAATCTACATGAGTTATCTCATGGCCACATAGACCTAAAAAGTTTGCTTTTTCTCCTTTCTTTACACTTTTTGGGTGTCTAAGGGGAGGGTGCAGTCTAACCTATCTAACCAAATTTTCTACAAAATATGAGGGGTAATAAGTGAAGCAATCTTCTAAAGTTAGAAAATGGTATCATCTCTTTTGAATGTTTGTTTTAATAGATTGGCCATTACTATAATAAAACCAAAATCATCAAGCTCCACATCTAATATAACATTGTGAAGAGCATGTAAACCTATAAAATCTCTCAATTAACCATCACAAGAGCATATAAAACTATAAAATCCATAAATTGACTACCCATTTTTCATATTGGAATAGGACCTCATTTAAGTCTCTCCGCCTACATCCACAATAAAAAAAAAAAAAAAAGGACGTAGATAACTCCTTTAGGAACTACCATGTCTTATGTTTATTTCTTATTTTTGGCAAATAATAAATACCTAAAAATGTCATGATAGTTATTTCTTCTCATCCTTTACCTCTACATTATTGTGATGAAGGGAATAACAAATAAATGATACTTATACCTCATTCCACATTAAAGATAAACTCACACTCTTAGCTTTAGCTCTACCATCACAACTCACATCAAATACAATTATGAAACCCTAATTTCTTCCTTGATAATGCTATTTCAACATAGTTTAAAAATGTTTCCATTAAGAAGACCAATATGGTAGACTTTTGTTTAAAAAGAATTTTCATATTGAAAATAACTTATAGGTTTCAAAGTCCATGATAGCTCTAAGATAAGCAACTCATAGCGAATTGTGGGGTTGTTTATCAACACTTGCCAAACTATTAGGTATATCTCCTATAACATGATACTAATTTCCATCAAATAATACAAACATGAGGTATTCAACATCACAATCAAATTCCACCAACTTCTTTAGCTAATGTTTTTGGTGTGTAAGTACCGATAAAGGTTCAACTTTGACCTTTTCTAATGGTGAGCATTAGGTTTTTGGTCTAGGTTTTGGTAAATGTGATTTTAGTAGTAAGGTTGTGTATAGATGGTATATTAATAGATGAAGTGTATGGGAACTTCATAGAGAGTACATGATTAGAAAGTGGTGAATTTATATAATCAATTTCTTAGATGTACTAGGCAATAATATGTAAGAGTTATTATAAAATGGCATTAGAGGATAATTATAATGTGTCTACTTAGGTATGTTGGCTTGCATGTCTATGGTTTGAGAAAGGGAAAGATGGGAATTTATGTTAAGGTTGGGTGTTTCTTTATATATAGGTTAGGAATTGATTGAAGGATTTTTAATGTTAGGTGAGGTAATGTTATAAATGGGTTTGGGTGGTAATATTTCAAGGGAATCATAGATAACTAAATTTATATACCATGGAGAGTATTAATTAAATCTGACTGATCATCATTTTATTCACATGCCACCTGTTGGGTCCCTTCATTTTGTATCAAATAGCTTGCACTACTCCTTTTTTTATTTAACCTTTAATATGTGACAATAGATATGACCCTTTCCATTATCGATAATGTTACCCACAGTTATGATCGCCACCTTATTAATTATTAACGTTGTTGGTAATGTGATTACCCTTTTTGCCTTGCCTTCCTTGACCATTATGAATCTTTACCATTAGTTTAGTTGGAAAAACCATTCTCAACTTTACTAATGAGCCTAACCCAAATAGAAACATGCCCACCCACTGTTATAGAACTAAAAAGGACATTGACTACTCCCTATATAAAAAAGTCACAATATCATCATCCATATCTTATTTAATGTCTAAGCAACATTTAAACTATCACTACACCAATAGTAAAAAGATGGGACATTTTTATACTTGAAGTGAGTCCAAATAGATTGGTCATTTTATTGTTTGAGAAAGCCCCTCATTGTAATGACTTTCAAAGATTAATATATGCTTTAAACCTCAAAAACTTTATTGACCCAACAACATTTTTATATTGATTTTTACTAAAGATCCAATTGTTTCCCCTAGCAATCGAGTAATAGTTTCTTTCATTAACTATATAGGAATGTCATATGCTTGGACCCATAACATACTAGAAAGTAGCTCAACAACTGAAACTTATTGACTTCCATCAACCAATTTCAATATGAGAAGATGTTTATCGAAGTACCAAGGCTCTTTAATAACCTATCATCTTTATCATCTTAATGTCAAGCTAAATGACAAAGTTAATGTATTAGTTAATTTTTATCTTATTGTAAATTTCCTTGTATAAAATCTAGGACTCCAAGCATATTTTGAAGCAATTGAAGATTGATATATTTTTTTTAAGAAAAATATGAATCTTTATTCATATAAATTTAGTACAACTTGACACAAATATAAAATTCATCACAATCAAGAAGTCCAATAATATTGCTCTTATAACTTCTCTTAAACACTTTCAATCAGATTGATAGAATTACAATTTAGTGGTAAGTACACTCTACTTGATGGTACTATTGATTATATATCGACTCATATATCTTTTGAATAAGTAACATATAATTTGATGTAAGTATACTCTACTTGATGGTGTTATTGATCATATATCGACTAATATATCTTTTGAATAAATTTGATTAAGAAAAATAATAAGAAGCTACCCACCAATCATGCAAAAACTTTGAGAGAAAATGAACCAAAAGATCCTATGAAGGAATCCATTCTATACTCCCATGAAAGAAAAATAAAACTTCTATGAAGAGAGACCCATATTACCCACACAAATAAGAAAATCACAATAAACAAAATAACTCATATATATATATATATATATATATATATATATATATATATTAAGACAATAAAAATAGTGAACTTGTACAAACAATATAAGAAAGACAGAATAAATTTTAATTGATCTTATAATGGATCCATAAAATTTACTTATTTTCATTGAAAAACTAATAAAAACATTAGTAGATCTATTAATCTATGACTACACTTACAAATATTTGTCGATAATGGCTCAACAAATTTAAATTTTAATCTATGACTACACTTACACATTTTTGTCAATAATGGCTCAAAAAATTTAATCTATGAGTTGTTTAAGAAAGAAAAAAAAAAGGGGACAAAAAGATATACCTTATTAGAAAGGTTATATTGATGTACATTTTTATTATCTCATACATTACAGCAAAGTCTAACCCAACAATATAATTGAGATCTTAAAAAAAAAAAAATTCAGACTTCTTAAAAAAATAAGAAAAAAATTCAAATTTGATATACTTCAATATCGCATTTTCTATATATTTGGTTAATTTGGAGCAATTAATTTAAAAAGATTTTCCTCCCAACGTGGACTGATCTAGGAGAAGTTACCAAGTGGAGAACGTCAATGGAGTGGAAAGAGAAACTACGTGCGATCGAATAGGACATCGGTGCAGTCAATCATGGAGTCATAGTCACGTCAAACAACAAATAATAATAATAACAATAATTCGGTGGATCTAATACATATAATATAACTGTCAGCGCACGCCAGAATTTACTGAAGGCGTGTCCGGCAAGTTGCATCTATAATTTAATATTTTTTGTTAAATCTTTGTTCATATTTTTATCTTAATGATATTATATATTACATAATTAACATTTAATATATATATATATATATATATATATATATAAATTTAAAAATGAATCAATTATTCGTTAATTAAATACCTATTCAACAATATAATTATGAGTGTCCTGCAACAAGCAGTTATAATTTAATATTTTACCAAAGCTTAATGGAGATTGTTATCTTAATTATTATATATCACATGACAAACTTCTACTATATACAAATAAAAATGTAAATTTTAAAATGATAAATTGCAAACAATTAGTTTTATTTAATATAAAATTTCTTTTTATTTTATTTTTAAGTTTATGAATCAAAGAACTCAATAATTTGATAATGAATTGCAAGGTAATAAAACCTATATAAAAAAAAGCAAAAATCACCTATAATAATAATAATAATAAAAAGCAGGAAAGGTTGGTGCGCAGATGCCACAAACGATGGCTCTTGTTTATAGCGATTGGGACAAGTACTTGCACCAAAGAATTTAAAAAGAATCCGGTGATATTGCAGACTGAACTTATTCATTTTTCTCAAAAAAAAAAAAAAAAAAACTCTTGGTCACTGTGCCCACTCAATATATCCAGTAAATAATAATGATATCTAAAATAATTAATTTATAAAATAATATAAAAATTATAAATTATTTTATATTATTTAATTTAAATTAATAGCACTTCTTTTATATAAATAATTATTATATAAATTTAAATGTATATATTCAATATAAATAAATATTTTCTTATAGATTATAATATGTTTTATTTTACGACACCCACTAAAATATTTTTCTCTTGTTGATACACCCAAAAAAAAAATTTTTATTTTTCTATCCCGCACATATTTAAATTCTCTGAATTGTCTTAGAGGCATTGCAATTAAATTTTTGTATCAATTGATAATTAACATATTGACGAGCACTTCTTCGCAAGACTAGTAAACACGCTGACATACAATTAAGTTTAATTAAATACTTATTTTCCATAAGTATAATAAATTTTAAATTTAATAAAATATGATTCTGAAGCTAAAAGAAATTAATGAACAAAACTGAAAGTCTGTGTGTACACTGACTGGGAACCAATCCATTTATCACCTAAATATAATATATGTATAGTTCTATACATTAGGAATATAATTAATTAAGGTTTCATCTGGTTTAATATCACTCACTTTGGAAAAGTAATTTTTTTTTAAAAAAAACTAGTATTTCCTGAGAAAGTTTTTAAAAAGTTAGAACTTTTTACGTCCTGTTTATTTATAAAAATTCGATTAATTTTTTAGAAATATTTTTTAAAAAATTAAAAATAAAACTTTATATTCAAATAGATAAATTTTCTAGATAGAAATCGAAAATTTATTTTCTCCATTTTTCATTTCAAAATAAGAGTCTAAAAAATAACTCTTATTTTTTTTGTCATTTTCAATAAAAATAAAATTATTTTTCTTTAATCTTTAGTGAAAAACACAGGGCCAACTTATTTTTAAGGATTAATCTATAAGTTAAAATCTCAACTCACATCCTTTTTTTTGTCTTTTTTTTTTTCCCTAGTTCTGGCATTCCTCATACATGACATATAATTATAAAACTCATAATCCTAGTCTTTGTGTTCCTAAAAAACCCACTGCCCTATATCATTGGATTTTCAAAATATTATGGATCTGCAAGTTTCAAAGAAAAGGTGCCTTGACAATAAAAATATACAGATGGAGAATGACGAGAACGAAGGCCACTCTCTGGAAGTGGTTGATTCGCTTAAGCGAATAACAAAAAAGTCCGGTTGAATGGTGGAGAGATATTGCCTGACTCAAGTGCAAAGGTAATGGATATGGAGGAATCCCTTCCTGACCCTCCTTCCGGGACCAATAATGGACACACAGTCAGGTCTGATGTTGTATCCTTTAGAGATACTCTTCTTGGGCGAAGAGAAGGAATAGAGAGTATAGAAGATGATGGGTTTATCTCAGGTGATGAAAAGGATATGGCGGTTGATGGTGGGGAAGAAGTTTGTCCGACGATTCAGTTATCTAAAGTCGAGAAGGCTCGACTTCATAGGCTTGGAAGTGAACGTTGATTGTTAAACTCTTAGGAAGAAAGATTGGCTACAATTTTCTCCTTCAGAAACTCAAAGAGTTGTGGAAGCCAAAGGCTTCGTTTGATTTAGTGGCCTTCGATAATGGTTTCTTTTTGGTAAAGTTTTCGTCAGCAGATGATCTTGGCTTTGCTAAATATGGTGGTCCGTCGATGATTTTGGACCATTACCTCACTGTTCAACATTGTTACCCAAATTTTGATCCTGAACAGGATGTATTGGGGAGGTTACTAGTATGGGTTGGTATGCCTACCTTCCCATAGAGTATTTTGACCACGATTTCCTGATGAAGTTTGCTGCCTAGATTGGAACTCCAATAAGAATTGATGATACTACGAGCGTGGCTTCCAGGGGCCATTTCGCTCGAATTTGTGTGGAGGTAGACTTGGCTAGGCCTTTGTTCGCTAAGTTTAAACTCAGAAGAAGAGTCCATCGTATTGAGTACAAAGGAATTCACCTTATTTATTTTGGGTGAGGCAAGTACGGTCCCAGGAAGGAGACTTGCCATGACCACGGTCGCCGTAATTTGCAAAACAGTGTGAAAAAATAAAAAAATCAGTGAAAGAAGACGGAAAAAAATTATAAAAAATGAGGTATATTAAAATTTATTTAGTAAATACGAGCCGTCAAAAGGATTCATTCGCCAGTTATACTGATAGATATTACTGTACAATGATATTACTATACGTGTCGTTAAATGTATTTAATCCGTCAATTTAACTAATAAATTAATAGTCTATCTGTCACTTATAGTAGCGGACATACAATTAATAATATTATTATATTATATTAAATTTTAAATATATTAAATTAATGAATATAAAATTAAAAATATTAAATATTATATTAATATTTGATATTCTAATTAAAATTTAATTAATAATTAAAATTATATTATTTATTTTTTTATTAATTTATTTTTTATTTTAATTAATAAATTAAATATAAATATTATATTAAATAAATAAATATTATATTAATATTATATTAGCCATAAAATTAAAAAAACAACGTAAAAGAAGACAAATTTCTTGTGAATCACAAAATAACCAGAATTACATTATTTTAACGCCTTTTCATTACGAATAATTTGTAAAATGTTTTCTTTCATTAGGGAAATTTTTTTTTTGCAATTATTTTATCCGTCATTATAAGTGTCAAAATAGTGCAATTCTAGTCATTTCGTAATTTATGAAAAATTTGTCTTCTTCTATAATAGTCCATTAATTTTATAGCTAATATAATATTAATATAATATTTATTTAATTAATATAATATTTATAATTATTTATTAATTAAAATAAAAATAAAAACAAGTAATATAATTATAATTATAAATATTGAATTCTAAAATTAATTAGAATATTAAATATTAAATTTTAATTAAAATATTGAATATTAATAAAATATTTAATTTATTAATTTAATATATTTAAAATTTAATTTAATTTAATAGAGTAATACTATTAATTGTCTGTCCGCCAAATAAACTGGCGGACCAAGTACATTTAACGGCACGTATAACAATGTCGTGACGTCTGTCAATTTGACTAACAAACAAACTTTTTTTACTGTTCTTATTTGCTAAATAAGTTTTGATTTATCCAATTTTTATAAATATTTTTTTCATCATCCTTCACTAATTTTTTATTTTTTTACACTGTTTTGCAAATTATCCCACCACGGTCCTAAGGAGAAATTGGAGAATCACTGTAGATGGAAGGAGTAGCAGTTGTCGAAGGTGGCGATCAAATAAGGACGGAGGACGAGTTGATTAACCCAGAAATCTTGAAAAATTTTGGCCCCTGGATGTTAGCTAAGCAAAAAGTTTGCCAGAGGAACATATGGCACGTAGATAATAATAAAGGGGAAAGTTTGCATGATAAACGTATTCGTGTTTCATGTAATAGATATAAGTCAACTAGTCCTAATAGTGGAAAGTTGGCTGGTGGTTTTGGCGAGAAGTCAAGGTATTCGATTCTTTATTCTTTAGATACTGAAGAAGGGAGGGGAGATATGGAGGTGGGCATATGTGCTGGCTATGAGAAATGAATGCCCAAGTGGGCTTTTACCAAAGCAAACTACCTCTATCAATAAGAAGGCTAGACAGCCCAATGTTCAAGTGCAAAATGTTTACAAAGCTTTGGGGCGAGCCCAATCCAGCATAGCCCACAGCCTTGGCCCTTTAGAGACTAACGTGGGTAGTAACAAAAAGAGCTTCCTTCGATCTCAACAAGCTGTTGCTGAAACAGAGCACATAGTGGTCAAGGGTACAAGGCATTCTACGAGAATCTCTAAAAGTATGGTTTACCAGGTCAGAAATTTTCTCTGCTGGAAAAGGAAAATAGCGAGGAACACCACCAAGACCCGCCATTTTTTATGGAGAATGAAGATTCTGTGCAACATTGCTTTGTGTGAGATTTTCCCAGAAGCTTTTATCACTCACCTCCCGAAGCATCAATCAGATCATGCTCGTATTCTGGTGAAAATGTTGGGTTAGAATATCATTCTTCCTCCCTACAATTTTCATTTCCAAGTTACTTGGCTAACTCAACTTAACTTTTGAAAGGTGGTGAGTGAGAATTCGGATATGGATGATCAGCTTCAGTTTAACATGGCTAATATCGCAACATCCTTTTTGGTTTGGAATGCAAATTATTTTGGCAACATCTTTGAGAGAAAAAGGAGACATTAGGTGCGCATCGATGGTGTTCAGTGACAGCTAGCCTTGAATCATTCTAACAGACTCCTCCGGTTGGATATGAAGCTTAAGGTGGAATTAGAGACTGTCCTTCACCAAGAAGAATTGCTTTGGTACCAGCGATCGAGAGAGGAGTGGATTAGGTCAGGGGATCGTAACACTAAATTTTATCATGCCTCAACTCTCATCCACAGATAAAGGAACAGGATTAAAGCTCTTCCTAATAACAATAGTGATTGGATTTCTGATCCTTTGGTGCTTGAGAGTATGGTCCAAAATTTTTATAAAACTCTTTTTTATGTTGATTTGGAAATGCCTAGTCAGAGGGTGAGAGGTGGGTTTCTGGTCCTAAAAGAGGATCATTCTTTATTGCTTGACCATCCTTTCTCCGCTGACGATATCAGAAAAGCTCTCTTTGATATGAAACCTCTTAAGTCCCCTGGGCTTGATGGCGCTCATGTTGCGTTCTACTCGAGCATATGGGATATTGTGGGCCGCTTGGTTTGTAAACTTGTGTTAGACTTCTTGGATACGACAATAGTCCCACCGAACTTGAATGATACGTTCTTGGTTTAATCCCTAAGGTTACTAGTCTGGAGCTGATAATGCAATTACGACCTATTAGCTTGTGCACTGTGTGCTATAAGGTGATTGTGAACGTGTTGACTAATAGGCTGAAGGATGTCATGCCATATATCGTCGCCTCCAACCAAAGCAGCTTTGTTCCAGAGAGACATTTCTCAGATAATATTGTCATTTACTAGGAGGTGCTTCACTCTATGAATAAGAAGAAAACTGGTGCTGGGTTTATGGCTATCAAAATTGATCTGGAGAGAGCTTATGACATGTTATCTTGGTCGTTTATCCGAGAAACCTTACATGAGATTGGTTTAAATGATGCTTGGGTTAGGAATATTATGTAATGTGTGGAAACTTCTCGTATGGCTATCTTATGGAATGGTAAACAACTGGATTGGTTTAAACCCTCTAGAGGCATTATCTCTCCTTACTTGTTTGTCATGTGTATTGAGAAGTTAGGTCACATTATCTCAGATGTGGTGGCGGCTAGGAGATGGAAACCTATCAAACTGTCTCAGAATGGGCCTCAACTCTCACATCTTTTCTTTGCAGATGATTTGGTTCTCTTTGCGAAAGCTACGGTGGACCAAATAGCCTTTGTGATGGATTGCCTCAATCTTTTTTTGTAGCACTTCGGGATAGAAAGTGAGTTTATGAAAGATCTAACATTTTTGTTTCCCCTAATGTTGACCCTGGAATTGATCAACCTGTCTCCAGTATTTTGAGTTCGTCGTTGACTTTCAATTTAGGCAAGTATTTGGGTAGCCCTTCGTACCATGGCAGGGTGACAGCTGTTTCCTATCAGCATATTTTGGACAGGGTTTCTAATAGGTTGGATGGGTGGAAAATGAAATTTCTTTCTTTGGCAGGCAGATCGGTGTTGGCCCAATCTGTTGTGGACTCTATTCCCTTGCATTCGATGCAAACAGCTAACTCTCTTTTCTAAAGGAGTTTGTGACTCGATTAAGAAACTAGTGTTTCTGTGGAGACACAAGAGGTTCATCTTGTTAATTGGGAAACAGTTACTAAAAGTAGAAAAGATGGAGGATTGGGCATTTGGAGATTACATCAGATGAAATAGGCTTTCCTTGCAAAGCTAGGATGGACTTATTACTATGCCTGACAACTTATATGCATATGTTATTCGAAGTAAGTATATTAGATGGGAAGTTAATGTGAAAAACTTGTAACCTAAATAGAATGCTTCTAATGTATGGCGAGGGATTACTATGTGGTTCCTATTATTGAAAAAGGTATGTGTGCTTTGCTGTTTAATGGGCATGACACTTTATTCTGGAGAAATATTTGGTTGATAGAGGTTCCTCTTCTCTCCTTAGCTTCTTTAATATCTTTGTGGTGGATTCTTTTAAGAGCGTTCATCATTATTGGATAAATGGTGTGGGGTGGAATTGGGATGTGCTCCAAGGTTTGCTTCGTTCTATTATTGAGAGCCATCTTTCGGCTATCATTCTTAGGGAGGACCACTTTGCTAAAGATGGTGCTTGTTGGGGCTTTTCTCCAAATGGGAATTTCTCTGTTAGTTTAGGTTACTCGGTGGCTAGCAACAGTATAGATCTCCAACATGATAGGATATGGAAAGCATATTTGGAAGCTTTAAGTCCTTCATAGAGTTGGAATGTTTATGTGGTTGCTCCATCACGGAAAGGTCCTTCGCAATTTGGAGCAAGTCAGGCGTGGCTTTAGCTCCAATCCTTATTGTCACTGTTGTCCGGGTGAGGTGGAGGATCTTAATGATATCTTTGGCTCTTGTAGATTTGTTGCTCTGGTTTGGCAGCGGGTTATCTAAAATTTTAATGTCCAGCCCATTCATATTTCTCAATTTAAAGATTGGTTGGCTGCAGATTTGAGAGTCAAAGAGGCCAACAATCTTGATCAAAATTAGAATGCCTTCTTTTGTCATTGTCTTATGGTGGGTCTAGCATTAGAGAAATGATGCGATCTTCAAAACTGTTACTTTGAACATCAATTATAAGGTGAATTGGATTAATAATTACATGCAAGTGGTGTCCTCTGCTTTTTTGATTCAAGATGTTATTGTAGGAGCCTTGATTGGTAGAGTTACTAAATGGTTTGGATGGAAGCCTCCTTTGCCTAATTGGATTACTCTAAACACTGATGAGGGCTGCAAAGGGTCATCGGGTTTGGCAGGTGGTGGTGGCTTGTTGAGGGACTCTAATTGTCTTTGGAAAGTTGGGTATACCATTAATATTGGTCTCTGTTCTGCCATTGAAGCAGAGTTATGGGCAGTGATTCATAGTCTTCATTTGGCCTAGGATACTAGTGTTCTACATCTTATTTTGTAAACAGACTCATCTCTGGTTAAGTATTGGCTCAATGGGTAGTCTGTGGTACAAAGTAAGTGTTTCAAATCTTGTTCACGTGTGTAGACACCTTCTTGGCAACGATTGGTGGGTTAATGTTACTCATGTTTACAGAAAATGTAACCGGGTTACAGATTCCTTAGTTAATGATTCCTTACTTCATGAGCGTGGGCTTCGGGTCCTGAGCAATCCGCCTTCTGGGATGAGGGATATTTTGTGGCATGATAGAATCGGTGTGATGTGGCCTCGGCGGGCGTTAAATGCTAGCTGATTGTCCTGTTTTGGGTTTTGGGCGTCCCCCACCCTTCTCTGTATCCAAAAAAAAAAAAAAAGAGAGGAGGTGCCTTCTATTATAATAGATCCTTTGCAATTGACTAAATACAAATTTGCGTTCTCTTTTGCCGATTTATGGGCATAATTTTCAAGGCTTTTATTTATAATAATGTTTTTACTAGTTTGGCTAGACTTTGATTATGATAATGAAAATACTAATAATTCTTTCATTTTGTTTCGGTCATATAATTCAACTTATTATAGAATATAGAAAGACTGAAAAAAAAAAAATCTAGTAATGGTAAGTAAAATATAAAACAAAAGTTAAAATAACATGCTTGTATTTCTATAAGAAACTCAAGTTTGCAAAGTGACTGTAAATCTTTTTTTTAGTTGCGATTTTTTAAAATATTCATTTGCTAGTTGATTTTATGGATTTCTTAAAATATATATTCTTTAATTAGTAGGTATTTGAGATAATTGATGAATATAAATAATAGCCGATTGTTATTCATAAACTCATATAAAGTATCTAATAAAAATTTAAAATAATAGTGGATAGATGATTTATATGTCAATTAGCTGCTATTTGAAACTTTCATATTTATAACTACTTTTTAATCTTAACTGTTAATAATTAAGATAAAAATACTATTTTAAAACTTCTTTTAATTCATTCTGACTTCTAATACACATTACATTAAAAAAATGCATATTTACCGCATCAAAAAATTTTACAAAGTTTCTTAGATATTTATTTTTGTTTTTCCTTTAATTTATATTTTATTGATTAGTTATTTACATTGAAACTTCATAATAGCATTCTAAAATTAAAAATTATATTTATTTTATACATGAAATTATATTATTTTATACATGAAATTATATTATTTTATTATAATTTATTTAATTAAAAAATATAAAATAATCATATATCATTATTAATCATATTACAAATTAGCAGTAATAGTTAGATATGATTCATAAAATACTTAATATTTATCAATTATTAGTAGAGGTGATAATTTTTTACTTGATTTAAAAATCCAACTTGAATTGACCAACTTGAAAGAAAACTGAAGCAGTCTAGAGGTTTTTAGGTTAAATCTGATATAACACTTATCTAATCTATAAGTCGATCAAATGAATAAATTTGAATTATTAAAAATATTTAAAATAAAAATATTTTTTAATTTTGTAAAAATTAAAATTATGAGTGATTTATCTGAAAATCCAAAAAATGACTGGAATCCCTTTTTGAATCTTAATTGAAGTGATATGATATAAAACTGTTTGACTTGATCCATTTGCTACTCTAAGTATCAATTGCTACTTATCATATAATTGCTATCATTTATAATCCAACAACTTTCTCTAACAAGCCATTAAATAAATTAGTCGTGAACCTATAAGTTGATCGATATAATCATAATAATAAATTTTAAATTATATTAATATTTGTTGAACTAGGATAATCAATTCTAGTTTTAGAACCTCTTTTGATCTTGACAAAAGTAGATTGATCATTACTAATATTTCAAATAAGTGTTGTTGTTGCAGAATTAAATTAATCTCTTAAGAAGAAATGAAGAAGTTGATGAATTCCAAAGTAACATGTAAATCACAACTGAAACCTAAGATTCACGACCGCGATTCATGTTAAGACATGCTGAAAATCAAACAGGCGAAATCGCAGTGTCATTCTCGACCGCGATCCTTGAAAAGAGAAAGGTCAGATTGACACAGATGAATTCGCGGTAGAAGTCTCGGCTGAGTCGCGACCACGAATTTCAAAGAAATTCAAGAGGGAAGCAAGTCCACAACCACAGTCTGACAAGTGTTCCATGAGACTGTTGGAAGTCAAAAATCACGAAAACATCTTGTTGGTAGCGACCGCGATCTTTGTGGAAGAAAGTTAACCAATTTGGCAGTTGAATTCATGACCTCTATCGCGTCCTGTGCAAGAAAAAAATTGCGACCGCGACTTCTGAAAGTAGGTGAAGGACAACGATTATATTTTCCTAGTGAACTAATAAGAAGCTAACACGTGGACTAGCCGTTAGAAAATAAACGGGGTTTCCCTTGAAGAATTTGGATTTCGCGACCGCGAAAGGCAGTAGCGACCACGATTTCACCCTAACAAGCATTAAATGCAAAATCTGTCAAGCATGTCTCAAAGATTTAGAGAGCTTTGATCTGCAACGGCTCTTTGGTGAAGTTTGGCTATAAATACCCCACCAAACAGCCATGAAGAAGGTTGCTAAGAAATTTATTACAAGTATT
>CATIWR010298822.1:0-23877 GCA_949677035.1 Omphalea diandra
TATATATATATATATATATAAAGTTAAGACAATATGTTGATATGGTGAAATTTTTTTGAATTTAATTATATATATGTTGATATGACAAACTATTGTTAAACTTTTCATATACATGTACATGACCTTACAATAAATATAAAAATTAATTTTAATATTTCATTTATTATTTTAATTTAATATTCATTAATTTTTAAATTCATGTACATGTATTGCAAGCATTTCATAATAATTTACTCTTTCTTCTTTTTAAACATTTTTAAATGTATTTCTATTTGTTATTCTATTATTAAATAATGATTAAATAACACATTTTTATAGTTATATTATCTATTTCATTTTTATTAAAAATATTTTATTAGTAACTCAAATCAACAATTTACTAATATATTAAAATTTTAATTAAATATTTATTTAAAATATAAATAGAAATACCGCTCGCACAACACGTGGGTTCTTGTCTAGTTTATATATATAGATGCAAAATATCTAAGGCTAAATCTCTTTGACATTAATTTTCATTATTTCTACTTTGTGGAGAAAATTTTGAATGAATATAATAAATAGATTGGTTAATTTTATTCATACGATCTTTAAAATAGTTATTCATAGCTTCATATTGGATATTGTTCAATCCTTGGTTTAAAGATATTGAAAATATTTTCATTTTATTTTTTTTTAAAAAAAAACTTCATGTCATAGAAAGACATAAAAGAGATTTATAAAAGAAAATAGAGAATTTCAAATAGATCACAATTCCTAAGAATATAAGACTTGGAAATTATCACTAAAAATTTCAGATTAAAATGAATTTATATAATTAATTTTAATTTTAGAATTTAATTGAGTTGACAGTTTCCCATTTGTAATTCTATGATTTTGACATATAAATTTACTTAATAAAAATTATAAACAAAAATATATTATGAGGAATTATGAAATAGACAATTAGAAAAATTAAAAAATATGTATATACATATTATCTATTTTAGAAAAATATATTATTTATTAATTATGTACCTATTTTATAATAAATATTTTTAATTTTATAATATTTCTAAATTTATTTTAAATATTATATTAAATTACAACTCGTGCAACACATAGATTTTCAGTTAATATCTTCTAAAGATCATGATTTTTAAATGGGAGTATGTCCGAATGCTTAATAAGGTGGTCAAGTCAAGATCCCTTTAACTGTAATTACTCCATTTGATGAATATAGATCCCAATCTTTTGCAAATTAAATAATGTTGAGACAAGAAGCATGTCTAGACTCTAAATCAAAAAGTTATTTCCTGTTTTCTGTGTGTGTTGTCCTAAGAGCTGCCCTTGATTCTTGATTCTTATACTTGCTAGTGGCAGCCCAAGATTAATATAATTTTTGTTATACCATTGGTAGTACTTGAGGTTGTTGGCTTAATAGATGATGATTTCTTAGTTCAACTTCAGTGAATCTGAATGCAAAACTTTCATGGCTGAATTTAGCTTCTTCCATGTTAAACTTGTTTTATTTTCCATATGATCTTAACATACGTAAAGCCTGCCTGCTTATTTGTTGTCTATCTCCACCTCCACAAATCATGTTTGACTGACATGTTCACACAGAAATTTCCCCCAGGGAACCATCAGTGATATGGTGACAGACGCTTCTCAGGGGATTTCATTTATCTGCAACAACATCTCGAAATCCAGAGGTGACCCTAACAGGTAATCAAATAAATCTTCTGTTTTTCCTCGTTCCATTTATCTTTAAAATATGTTATTTATTTCTTCATGCTTATTGTGTAGGATTTATCTAATGTGACAGTCAGCTGGTGCACATATTTCTGCTTGTGTTCTTGTGGAACAGGCAATAAGAGAAACTCAGGGAGTTGAGAGTATATCCTGGAGTGCTTCCAGATAAAAGCTTATTTTGGTTTATCTGGAGGGTAAATTTTCATCTCTATCTTTGTCTAGAAAGTAGAGAAGTGCTCGGTATGCTATTCCAAATTGTATAACTTGGTAGTTGATACCTTCTCGGACTGTCAATGCACAAGCTCCCTTTTGTTTTGCTGCATGGATATTTTCTTTTTTTGAAGGACGATTTTTATTGGATCTGCTTGTTATACTCGTACATCATTCGCTCTTTGAAATAGTAATGGCACATTGGATCCTATGAATGATATATACCTTCTCCTCTTTGCTATTTCATTTCCAGTGTAATGGTTCTGGTTTTTTTTTTTTTTTACCACTCTGTTCTTTAACTCTCTCTCTCTCTCTCTCTCTCTCGCATTCTTTTGTTATTCTTATTTTATGTAATGGTCAGTATTATGTAGAAACAAGAGGGAAACCATAAAGGCAACTTCTTGGAATTCCTTTATGCCAGTGAGGAACATGGTCCATGATGTTCTGTATTCAAAATATGATGAACTTTGTCCTGGCTTATAGTCCATTAACATAGTCCAGAGAGGCTTCCCCACCATATAAAAAGTTGAAATAAAATTGTTTTCAAGGTTTGATGGCGTGAGAGAGTAATGACAGTTGACATTTGATTTATTTTTGTAAATGTTTCTCAATTTACTGATTAACAATCGCAATATGCTCCACATTTCATGTACTTCCATTTGAAATCTGCGCAGGTACAATTTATTCAAGTTAGTTGATCACTTCAATAGTCGAGGCCTCTATCGCTCCCTTTTCTTAAGGTACACAGCAAACAATATCTTACCAGTTGCCAGTTTCTACTGTACTTATTATACATTTCATTACATACCATTTGTTGCCTTTTATAATCTTTTCTGTGCTTGGTTACAGCATAATGGAAGGTGAAGAATCCTTGCCACTATTTTCTCCTGAAGTTAGAATAGAGGACCCAAGCTTTAGACACGCTGCTTCACTGCTGCCTCCTATTACTCTTTTTCATGGGACTCCATACCGTCAACTTCCAGGTCAGAATTTGATGTCCTTGTTTTCAGCATGATGCTATAATCATGTTCTAAAATGATAGTAGATGAAAGATTCATTGTCGAAATGTATAAAACTTGCTACAATAATTTAAGTTGTGCCCTTGTGCAATTGCTTCACAGTTTCAAAGTGAAGCCTATCATATCCTAAAATGTGTATAACTGTATACAAAAACATAAACAAATACTAATCTGCCTCATTATCAACACTTAGTACATGACAGTTTTATAAGAAATTCTAATGCTTCCTTTTGCGTTATTTTCAGATATTAACTGGCTGTTTTTTGCAGTCAAACGTTTGTCAATGCTCTTCGAAGGTTAGGAGCTCGTGCTGAACTGATTTTGTACAAAAGAAAAACTCATACGGACTTATTTCTGCAAGTGCATGCTCACTTGCATATCTCATGAATTAGAAATTAGTTATCAGAACTCTTTATATTGCACCCAAAAAAAAAATCCAACCTTCACCCTAATGGTTGAGTTGTTCATGCAGGATCCTCTAAGAGGAGGTAAAGATGACCTGTTCGATCATCTGGTTGCAGTAATACATGCTGATGATGTGGAAGCTCTTGCCAATGATGCTACTGCGCCTTCAAGAAGACGCCTGGTTCCTGAGCTATTGGCTGGTTACATCAGCCCATTTTAGGTCTTATTCATATGGTTTGACACCAATAGCTGTTTCATTCTTTCTTAAGCCAGGTTCTTCTTGTTAGCACCTTGTGATTATTGCCACCGATCATTTATGGCATTCTTTTTATAGGAATTCAGCTTGTGTTACCTTTCCTGCCAAACATCTTATGCATAATCATGCTCGTAAAACTTCTGACTTGTATTGACTATTAGCTAGCCAACTAAGTACTCAGTAAACCAATTAATTAACTTGAACTGAATATAAACAAACACACTATCCCAAGATATTTGATAAAGTTTCTTCTATGCACATATTAAAAATTTAGTTAATTATAATTGTTTTATATATTTTTATCGCTTTGTTGCTAAAATATTCAATTAATATTTTTTATTTTATCAAGTATGAAATAGTTTACGAGATAATGCTTTTAATGTTGTTCATAAGACCATAATTCAGAATGAATCAAAAGTGAATCAAGGGCTTCATATGTTGTAATTTATCAAAATCTATCATGTAGAGATAACAAATAAGTAATTTCATATCAAGTAAATTTTGAATTAAATCATTTTAAATTTTAAATAAATTGTATCGCAGTTATTAGATTAAAATATTAAGAAATTTCAAGTTATTTTTAAATTTCACATAAGATCATTCATGGCTTTGATTTCAAATAAATATTTTATTAAAATTTTTAAATAATTTTAATAATGAAAATTAAATCAAATTTAAATTATTTTATATTGTCCTATAATAGAATCAAATTCAAACAAATCAACAATTTAATTTGGACACTAAAATTTTAAATTATTTAAGTTTTTCTAACTTTGAAATGAATTTAAATAATTTTTAAACTTAATTTCAATTAAATTTTTATATTGGATAAAAATTTACTATATTTTCCTCTATTTTCAAGGAGCGAAGTCTTTGTCTTTTAAATTTGGTTAGTAGCAGAAGTTGAGTGATTGTGTTACAATATGTGGGGGGAAAAAAAAGTGTTACAATATGAAAGGACAATATGTCGTATATCAATCTTTGAATTATTTGATTTAATATCTTTGGGTTTTTCCAATATTTTAGATTAACTTAAATGAAGCTTTTATGAAGTTTGTTTTATATATATTTGGACTCTTCTAATATTTTGGGTTAACTTTAGTTAGGCTTTATGAAGTTTTCAAACAAATTTGTTAAGAGCAGGTGGAGGAGATGATATTATGTTCGATTTGAATAAATAATTTTAAAAATTTTGCATGCCCGAAAAAAATAATTTCAAAATTTTGAAGTTAAATTTGACTTAATTTTATTTAGTTTAAAATAATTCAAATGTCATTTAACTTAAATTATTTAATATTAAAGTTCAAAATAATATTTTTTTTAAAAAAAGAAACTGTCAGAGGTCCACCAGCCTCCCTACAAAAAAAAAAACAAAAAAAAAAAAGCTTCCATTTTTGACATTCTTCGACTCACCAGGTAAGCTACCGACAATCACCACTCATTTTCAGTCCCGGCCCTAGGAGCTGGCAGCCTGTGCCTAGGCCTCTATATTTTTTCAAAAAATTTTAAGGTGAAATTATTTTAAAAATAGTTTTTTTTTTTTGTTGCCCATTATAAAAAAAAATATAGTCTAGATTAAAGTATACAAAAAAATTATTTTAAAATTTTAAATTAAATCACTTATATTAAATAGTTTAAATTAGAATAAATTTAAATAAAATCAATATCAAATTAATTCTAGCAAAACAATAACTTTGATTTAACGTTAAAATTTTTTTTGATCATTTAAGTCCTTTTTAAATTCAAACCATGGTTTTAAAATTTATTGGGATTGAATTGCAGGATCACTCCATCCACGCATGGATTGATCCTCCATTTCCAATCTGTGAATTCCTTTTATTTGCAATCGAGTTAGTCCCACAAGCAACTTACGTGTCAGTTTTCATTTATTAGATAAGACAAATTTTGACGCGAAGTTTCCACGAAATTCTGTCACTGGGGGGTACATAACACTTTATTTTATAGGTGAAGGGTCTACTTCAATGTCTAATTCTCATTTTGGGTTAAATTAACAAATAATTTCGTGTATTTATTTTAAAATGATAATAAGGTTTAAAATAAATTTTTTTATCTAATTTATTTTTAAATATATATTATTTTATTAAATTTACTTTAAATTTTATATTATGTTATTATAAAATTTATTTTTTATTAAAATTATCTTTAATTTTATATTATTTAATTATAAAAATCTAAAATTTTAATTAAAAAATATTGACTTAGGAAAAATAAGTGAATGAAGTGTTAATTTTTTGCAAGATAAATATTTTATTTTTTTATATTTAAATAATTTTTTAAAATATAAGTATTAAATTATAAATAAAAATTTTTAATAATACTTTTATATACTATTATTCTTCTGTTTAACTCACTTTTTTATATTTACTGAAATTAAATAAACAAGTATAATTATTAATTTCTGAATATATCATTCTTTCACGTTCCTCAATTAATAAAATTTTATTGTCAAAATAAAGTTATATTTTTAGAATTTAAGGATTTAGAAATTTAAAGGAAATTGTGTTTTTCTTAAAGTACATATGAGTTTATTTCTCTTAAATTGCGTTTATAACACATTTATTCTTCTCAACTAGTATTTTGAATTTTTATAATGAAATAACATAATATCAGAATTTTGAAAAAAAAAAAATTTATAACGAAATAATATAAAATTAAAAATAAATTTAATAAAAAAATTTATTTTATTTTTTTATTTTCACTTTACAATAAGTTCAAGAGTTTATTTGGTAGTTTAACCTCTCATTTGTATTTAATTACTTGAAGGCTCAAACAGCTCTTGTGCAGTTCAGTAAATAATTTGCTTTAATTCAGTAATATATATTATATATATATATAATTCAAATGTTTTAAATTTAATTTCAGTTTACTTGTAATTTAAAAAAAAAATATATAATTCAAATGTTTTAAATTTAATTTCAGTTTGCTTGTAATTTAAAAAAAAAAATAGCAGAGCAAATCAGGTTGATTTCGTACTTATCCATCTACCACAGTTGAAATTTATAATTTAAATATATAGTTTAAAAGTATATAATGATAAATTAATAGATTGTGATATGGCATTTTGCATGTGGATATTCACTACTTTGATTGAAATCCAAAGTAATAGATGGAAATTAAGGCCAAAATCAAAACTAATCACCAGAAAATAAAATAATGACGAAAGCTAATGACTCTGTAATAAATCTAATTGAGAATTTTATTACTTTTATTATTAATTGCATGTGATATTCTATATGTGATATCTAAATTAATCATTAAATCAAGATTTTTTATCCATTCAAATGTTTTTCCATCCTCATTTATATATGTACATATAATTTAAGCTGTAGTTATTCCGTTAAAGGAAATGCTATTTTATTTTTTTAATCATGAATTCAAATTAAAATACTGCTTTCAATAGCAAATAAATGGACAAAATTTTGACAACTTTCTCATAATTGAAGTAAAGTTTTGAAGAATTTTTAATTTTATTCAAATCGGAGTAGTGCATATTAATTAGTTACGTAATTGGTTGATAAACTATATATTATGAATAGTGCATGAATGTGAATCAGACCATTATGTATAAGAAATTAACATTTTGCATTATACATAAAACTATGAAAAAAAATAATATATATTCCATGTGTAAATTCAGATTTTTTTTTAAGGGTAGAAAAGGGAGAACAAAGCTAAAATTGTGAAGAAATTACGAAAAATCAAAGATCTGTCATCGAATATAAATCAAGCATTTAATGAAACATGATACAATATACATTATTAACTTCTTCTTTTTTTGAGAAATTAATATAGCAACTATTCTTTTCATTCTATATTAACTGACTTTTTTAAAAATAGTTTTATTTCAAAGTATATATTATTTTAAAATATTAATAAAACTTTAATTATTTTTTTCAGTTTTATCCTTATTCTTGTTAAGAAATGAGTAATGCATTTAATTTGAGTATTTCAATAAAAAATGATAATTTAATCATTTTATTCTTAGAATGTAACCTAATTAATCATTTTTTAATTCATAGACAAAATAAAAACATACCAGTTACTATGAAATGGAAGAAATATTAAATAATAAGTTAATTTTTAATATCGCTTTATATACCAGCGAGGTACCTTTCATTTATAATTTTCAATAAATTATTGAAATATTGATACTATAATAGTAGTCGGTTATGGAGGACTTTGTGCTGTTCTGATTTGAGACTAGAGGATTAATAACAGAGAAACTTACCTCTTTTACTCCAAATGAAACTAAGCTTAACCCTTTCTCTTTTTGATAAAGCAAATTGTTTTTATTAAAGAAACTATGAAAAAATTAACATAAAATTGTCATTTTAACTTAGGTTATTGTATATGTTGAAACACTTAATTTTTTTTTTTTGAAAATAATAGAAAATATTTTCATTCATAAATAATCACACAATATTTACAAAAGAAAATAATCTTATAATTTAAAGTACTAATATAAAATTGATCAACACTGATAGCAACTAATATCTATATATTGTCTCGATCATATAATTATGGTTCTATTTTCACCATAAATATTTTTTAATAACTATATATTTTTATTAATTATAAAGATACCCACTATATATGGTGTTATAACACGATATAAATTAAAATTCATATAGTATGCTAAAAAATTTGAGATATGATACTTAATAATATATCATCATATATTATTAAACAATCAATCTCAAACTACTAAAACTTATAAGAAAAAAGGGAAAAATTCTCACTAATAGAAAAAAAAAATAAATCTAAACAAAACTATCAAAAGAGAAAAAATAAATTTAAAACAAATAAATAGGAAAAGAACCACTTTATTAAAGAAAATAGAACAAGTGAAGAGGAAAGAGACTTGTTATTGTTTTCAAAGAAAAGAAAGACTAGTGTAAAACACTTGATTTAAAAGTGATTATACTATATATATATATATATAAACTGAAGTGGATAGATCGCTGGAAAACAGAGTACAATCTTGTTGTAATCTACACTTTGTGGATGAAGTTTAGGTCTTACAATTCACATTTGGGTTCTATTCACATGTGGCCACCATTTTCTGCAATTAAAGCATGTCTATGGTCCAGTTAGACAATTAGACACAACCCTATCTCTAACCTTATCATTGTATCACTATAAATAGTGTAGTATAGAAGAAGCTTGCAAGTGGCAAACAAGATCAATCATCTCTCAAAATGAAGGCCTTTCTCAAAATTATATGCCTTCTCTTGGCAACCATTCTCTCGTTTTCCTCTCTAACTGCAGCTCGAGAATTAGAAGAGACAACTCCAGGTGATCAAAGACTCCCCTGTACCATATATGATAGTTTTCTAAATACGTACCACTTGATCATATGAATTTTGTAACGTTATCATAATGAACATACATTATTAATTAACGATTGCTTTTGTATTGCAGGGAAGGATGGCTATGGCAACCAAGTTGGCACAACTTATTACAAACCTTATCCAAAGAAAGGGCCTTACTACAAACCTCGTCCAAAGAAAAAGCCTCCTCCAAAGAAAAAGCCTCCTCCAAAGAAAAAGTGTCCCAAATACAAACCCCTTTGTTATGAAACAGATCCTTGAATATGGATTTTCTAGGAGAGGGAGAATTATAATATGTACTTTGAATAATCTTGCTTGATCAGCACTGCTTTTCAGCATGTCCTATATGTGTAATTTAGTAAACAGCGAGGGAAAAAAAAAAAAAAAAAGCTATGTGATGTGATAAATGTCTTTCTATCCACAATAAGAAATAAGAGGTCTGTCTGGTTTGTTAAACGGATTTAGTCCCTTCAAGAACTGTTTAATTATGATGTAGGTGAAGTCCTGATTATCAGTCGTAAGCCATGTTAATGGCACATTGCAATTTTAATATAGCACCAAAATGGCAACAGAACTTAGAGACTAATTTGTGTTTGTTATTTGATTAATAATATAACAATCACTGAATGAGAGACTAAAATCAGTAAAAGATTCATCAATGGAATATCTACGGATTTGTGAAGTAAAAAAAATTAGCCATAGATTAATTTCATAAAAAATTGTTGCCCTGAAATTAGTGACAATATTTTAACTCAGATTGAAATTCATCGCTATGTTTTGTGTTGAAACATGTCACCGACAATTATTTCTTAGCCAGTAACTTCAGATTAGCATTAATTTTATATTTGAAAATTTAGCAAGAGACGAAAATTCATTGCTAAATTTCAATAGAACAATGGATGCTAGTGTTTAGTGACATACACATACTTATTACCGACAATATAACTCATCACTAACGTTAATTAAATCTAATTGAAACAGAAACTGGTCCTCCATATTCTCTCTCACTTTCTTCTTCTTTCTTTTCCTTCCTTTTCTTTTTCATGGCCGACTACACCCCTGTCTCCTCCTGTTTATGATTAGCAAATTATAATTATTAAAAATAATTAATTTAGAAGATTGTTTTAGTTAATTAAATTAAAAAAGATAAATAACTTAATTAAATTTAAAAAATTCATTAGTTAGAAAAATGTTTGAGTTAATTATTTTGTAAATTAGAGGTGTGGAACTAATCAATTGAGATTTCAATTTTTCAATATAATATCCTCCTCCTCATGAACTTATTCTTTTATTTATAATTTCTGACATGTCGTAAGGAAAAAGTTTAGCTATGATTGTAAATTGAGTATAATAATTAATTATATTAACAAGCCTTATCGTTTATTTGGTGTAAAAAATAAAAGAAAAGAAAAGAAAAGAAAAGATGATAGTCCAACAAACTTAGATAACACAACTATAGAATAGAAGAATCACGTCTTTGAGTAACACATACAAATACATTTTTTTTTTTTCCTGTCATTCCAAATATATATATATATATATATATATATATATAGCGAACTAACGATTGTGATCTTCTCAGTGCTTCTTCGTTTCTCTTTCGGCCCGAAAAAAAAAATCATTTATTAAGTAAATAATTATAATCGTTGTATAAATACAGAAGAACATATCATAAAATCACTGGGTTAATAGACTGCTGATCGAGTGCTTGTCTCAAATTTATTGATAACCTCGTCTTCCACTTCAAATATTTTCAATTTATAAAAAATATTGAGATTGTAGAGAGAATGTATATGTATAGGTATCTAGCGTTGGTTTCTTTACAGCTTTGATAGCTCTCCCAAAAGCATCCCATCCATATTTTCCAACATATTGAACTACTGATTTTCTTGCATCAGGGCTCGTCACTGAAGAACTTTCTCTGATCCTCTGCATAGTTTCCATCCACTCTGCCGCCGATCTTCACATACTTACATACCCAATTCTCATAGATATATGCTTACCGTTGAAAATGGGCAGCACCAACCACATGCAAAATAGGAGCTTTATGTATGGCCAAAATGGTAGCCTATAATGAATATATATCCAGAGTCATCACAGTGAGAGGAAGCAACTATAATTCAACATCTATGCACATAAGGTAGAAGAAGAAGCAATTAGTAAGCTTATCAAACTAGAATTCTCCGGCATGATAACTTAAATAGGGTTATGAATGAATATATAATCCAATATGTTAGCCATTGCTGGTCATCAAGTGTCGAAGGGCTCTCGATAGCTAGTATTGATGCATATTTGTTCATTTATATATATTAAGGAAACCTTTAAAAAAAAATTCTTCAAAAATATGTGATCATGTCTGTTTGCTTTCCTGCCTGAAAGGTCTCAGTAGTCTAAGACTCCATTTGATTTGCGAAAATATTTTTTGCATTTTTTATTTGATGCATTCATAAAAATTGATCAACGAAATGACTTTCTACTTTGAAAATAGGAAGTCATTTTTGAGATTTTGATAAACTCGTCCAAAATAAAAAATAAATCATGTAAAAGAATATATTTATTATCATTAATCAACATTGACTGACATCCATAACGGTCATCATTAGTAGGCGGTAATCTATAATAATAGGTGAGATTCATAAAAAAAATTTCAAATTTTAACGTATTTTTCTTATATTAAATAATAAATAATTTAAATATACAATATTTATTGTCTAAATTTTGTTATAATTTTATAAATCAAACAAAATTAATATTTTTTGTAGTATATTTCGAACACTAAAAAATATATTATTCAGAAAATATTTTTCTCATAAAATATCCTTAGATATATTATTCTCCGTGAAACAAACGGAGCGTAAATTGAAAAAACATTACTTACAATGGGAAAAGAAGCATAATTCCAGGCCTTTTTCAATACCGAAAAAGAAAAGGTTTTGCCTTAGCATAGGAAAAGTCTAAACATATGAACTTGAGCAGTATATAAAGAAAAAGTTCTTTGTAAGAAAAGAAAAATACCCAACAAGGGCATCCAAACGCTTTGCAATAACTACAAGAACACCCATGTTGAAAATAATGCTACGGCTTTGATCTCTTGATATTCTCTACAACCAATGTGGGAAGAATGTGCGAAGGATTGTGAAGGATGAAAATTTTTTTAGAAAGGATTTAATGAAAATAAGACCAAGTAAAGAATTTATATATGTTTGTTACGCCTGAAGTAATTACTTCTTTTCTCCAACAAGAAGAAAAGAATTGACATAGAAAAGATGGGGAAAGGAACCAAAACTTACAAGAGGGTTTATGATCTCTTTACGTTAGCTTTTCTTCCTTTTCATGAAGAAGAGAGTCTTTATGAATTAAGGAATCTTAGATCTATGATGCCAAATTTTTCATTAATATTTTACTGTTTAATTTTTTAAATATTTTTATTTTATCATAAAGAATATTAGAGTAGCATATTAGTCACTTCAAGTTGAATAATTTTGGATCAAATTAATTTTAGACTATTTTTATTTTTAAGCAGCTTGAATCAAATTATTTTAAGTCAGGTCGATTGGATCAAATCATATAGAAAGAAATTTCAATTACTTTGAATTTTGAGATAGATCGAATCATCCATAATTTTAAATTTTTAAAATGAATTAAATATTATTTTAATTTTTAAATAGATATTAAATAATTTAAATTAGATGAAATTCATATATAGTTAATTTGCATTCATTCATGGACTGTGTCAACTTTGACTTGAATTTTTTTGAGTCATTTTGAGTTTGGATTTTTTTGTGTTTTCTTTTGAATTGAATTAGATTTGAATCAACTTTTTTTCAAACTAGTGCAAATTAAAAATTGTAATATTCTACTAAGCAATTTTTCTTTTATTAATTTTGCTTAAGAGTAATGAGATTTTTCATTTGTAAATGGTGAATGTGGTATCTATAAACAAAATTATCTTTATAATTTAGAATATTAATATAAAATTGATCTCAACACAATTCATATCGCCATATTAGTTCAACTCTAAAAATATGGTACTATATTTGCCATGAATCTTTTTCAATGATTCTATATCTTTGTCAATTATAATCCCACCAGATATAATGCTATTGTGCTTGAGGACTAAAAATTATATGATATGTCAGATTACATTTAAGAGACATTAGCCAATAACATATCATCATTAAACCAGATAATTAATCTGAAATGATGAAACTCTCACAAAAAATGATTTTTTTTTTTTTTTGCTTGAGAGAAGAAAATAAATGCTCTCACAAAGAAGAGAACAAAAATACTTCATATGAAAGAAGAAAATAAATATTTCAATAATAAAAAATAAATTAGATTTCACACAATTCAACATCATAAGTATTGTCGTACTCAAAAGAATGGTGTTGTGATCAAAGGAAAACACAATTCCAAAGAAATTGATTTTTTATGATTTATTGACAGATATCATTGACCATGGATATTGTTATGGGCATCATGAATTCTTGTTTAAATGCGACCGGTGAAATGTAGGTGATAAAAGAAATGAATGGAAGACATGTGGTCAATTATTGAGTGTTAATACAAGTAAAAAATGGTATGTAACTTATTCATTTGTGCTAACCACTCAAGCAGAGCATATTTTTTATATTGGTGATAAAAAAAATGGAAGCAATTGAAAAATTATGTAAAAAGTATGTCCAAGAAATATATATGATATATTTCAGAAAATACAAAAAAAAATGAAATATTAGTTTTGAATGATGAGCCATATCAACAATATGAGATCGACGATGCTAGTGAGGTTGAACAAATAGATGAGAAAAATATAGAATCATTTGTTCGAAAAGATGTAGTCTTAGATGAAATTAATAGTAGCATTATTCCTTCAATAAAAAAAAGAGATAAAATTGATTAAGATTTATCAAAGAAGAAGATTCTGGTGATAAAAAAGATGATACTATTATTGACTATTGTGATCATAACGATACTATTATTGTCATATTTTTCTTAAATTCCTTTTATTCCAAAAAATTTGAGTCAAATAAAAATTGTCATTCTATACGCTTGATCTCCATGTATACATAAATATGAATACAATATCTTACATGAAATGTATATGTATAAAATACTCACATCTCATATATGAACTATTTAAAATACTTACATCTCATTTAGCTATTTAAATTCGCAAAAATATCAATGTCTCACTCTTGACATTGATTTGGAATAAATTTATGTGGTGGACATTAGGCTTTTTATATGAAATATCTTCTTACGTAATAGAAAGGAACATCTATATATATATATAAATATAAAAATTAATCTTAACCTTTTATTTATTATTTTAATTTAATATTCATTAATTTTTAAATTCATGTACATGAATTGCAAGCATTTTGTAATAATTTACTCTTTCTTGTTTTTAAACATTTTTAAATGTATTTATTATTTGTTATTCTATTAATAAACAATAATTAAATAACACATTTTTATAGTTATATTATATATTTCATTTTTATTAAAAATATTTTATTAGTAATCACAAATCAATAATTTACTAATATATCAAAATTTAATTAAATATTTATTTAAAATATAAATAGAAATACAACTCGCACAATATGTGGGTTTTCGTCTAGTTTATATATATAGATGCAAAATATCTAAGGCTGAATCTCTTTGATATTAATTTTCGTTATTTCTACTTTGTGCAGAAATTTTTGAATAAATAGATTGGTTTGATTAATTTTATTCATGCGATCTTTAAAATAGTTATTCATAGCTCCATATTGGATATTATTCAATCATTGGTTTACAGGTATTGAAATTATTTTCATTTGAATTTGACCAAAAAACCTTCATGTCATAGAAAGACATAAAAGAGATTTGTAAATGAAAATAGTGAATTTCAAATAGATCATAATTCCTAAGAATATAAGACTTGGAAATTATCACTAAAAATTTCAGGTTCAAATTAATTTATATAATTAATTTTAATTTTAGAATTTAATTGAGTTGACAGTTTCTCATTTGTTAAGTTTAGAATTTGTTTGAAATGACAGCTTGTCATTTATCAATTTAATTATTTTATAAATAAGCAATTAAAAATTTTATTATTTTGACATATAAATTTATTTAATAAAAATTATAAATAAAAAAACAAAAATATATTATGAGAAATTATGAAATAGACGATTAGAAAAATTATATATATATATATATTATCTATTTTAGAAAAATATATTATTTATTAATTATGTACCTATTTTATTATAAATATTTTTAATTTTATAATATTTATAAATTTATTTTAAATATTATATTAAATTATAAATCGTGCAACACATTAATATCTTTTATAAAGATCATGATTTTTAAATGGAAAAAAAAAACTACTATTAAATATCTCATAATACATAAATCTTAACCATATTTAAATAATTAAAGAAAAATGGGCTTTATAATTTGGAACAACCGATAATGTAGATATTTTGCAAATTGAAAGGATGATAGAAGTTAGAGTTGTAGTTTTTGAGTCAATTCGAAAATTGAATTCAAATTTGTTTTAAAAAATTAACTCATTCCATTTAAATCTGAAATAATCCAAAAATTTTTTAGTTAAATTTGTTTTGACTCTAATTTTATTTGTAGGTTAATCCAAAAATTGATCTGATATTAATCTAATTTACAGTTAATATGAATGATTAGATTTAAATTATTTAAAATATTTAAAATTTATTTAAAAATTAAAAAATATTATTTTTTGACAATATCACAAAATTAAATACTTTTATATGGGCCATGATGTATTAATTGTTAGAAGTAGTAGATAAGGGAAGAACTTTCTAAATCCCTATTAAAGAAAACTCTTGAAATAATGGCAAAAAATAAAATTAATTATGAGTTTCAACTCAATATTTGAAAAATATCCTGAAAGTAATTTGAATTTTTTTATGCATTAATCTAATAATTTGATTTGATCTATTCGTAACTTAAAATAATACATTTCAACTTTACTTCAAAAATATAATTTTAAATCAATTCGATCTAAATATGATTCCAGCTAAATCTATCTGATTTGGCATATTTACCACCTCTTATCTTTTGGCTAGTGTCCCACAACATTTACATGTGTATAATGCATCCATAAACGATTTCTCAGAAATATCAAAATCTGGGATCTTTCCCCCGTCAACCATTAGGGTCTTCGGCTTTGTCCTTTATAACATGTCATGTAGTGATCAACTTTGCTGTTACCTTTCAAAGTTGATGTGCTCAAAAATTGACATCTTGACCTTTTATAATTTTGCTGGTTTAATGAACTTTCCGACTGACATACCTCAGAGACGAGTCGGTTAAATATTTATAGACATATTTATAATTTTTTAAAAAAGAAATAATTAAAGATATATTTTAATTTTTATTTTGTAAAAAAGAAAATAAAAAATTGAATTTTTTTAAAACCTCCAATCGCTTGCTCATTTATTACTATAAATATGAGTAATGAGGAAAGGCAATTGCAAACCAATAATTGAATAAGATATTATTCAACATGAGGGCCTTTCTCATAATATGCATTCTCTTCTTGGCTGCCATACTCTTCTCTCCCTCTTTCACTGCTGCAGCTAGAGAATTAACTGAGAAAGGTAAGACCGCTTCGCCTGCATTTCCACTTCCATAATCTAATAACTAAAGCAATATATTTGATTAAGAAATTATGTCTTTCCCATTTCCATTCAACCACCGGATTTCAAAGTTGAGATTTCGTGTTAACATATATATATATATTTTGGCCATTGTGTTAATAAGGTGTTCCAGGAACAGGCAACCCCAACAAACCAGTATTTAGATGCGGCCGTGGGAAGCGATACTGCATTCCTTCAACACCTCCCAAAAAAAAAGGTTGTACCGTTTATGGACATTGTCGTCCCCCCACTCCTTGAAGATGGAGAAGTATTTCTTATAAAATAAAATTACCCATATCACCTGTTTGATATGAATGTAATGTGAGTATAGCTATATGTTCAATAAAACTATCAAAGGCTATTAATTTGCTTTTTCAAATGGATGTAGGGAGTCTGCCCGTCCACCTGTTTCAGTTCAGTTATAAATAAAATATCAAACTTAATTTGGGGTTCATATATATATATATATATATATATATAAATAGTATGCCCGTCCACCTCCATCTGTTTCCATCTTCCCGCCATTGACACATGCATTCACCGCATCGATAATGGACCGGCTCACTCACATCTCTTCATTTCCTCCGTCTTTAATTTGTGATAGTCTGGCTGGTTTCCATGGAGATGCCCTGATCCAATCGCCATACGAGGAGTCCATATATCAAATTTTCCATTCATTTCCTTATCTCTCCCCTATCACAATCCCACGACAAAATGAGTTTCATTGATTGAGGATAACAATGAATAAAGGCTAAGCACAGCTAAATAATTTTTAAAAAATATTAGTGTTTGTGTATATACATATATACACGTACTAATATTTTAGAAAAATATATTATTGTATGTACATAATTTTATAATAAATATTTTAATTTTATAAATTTATTTCAAATAATATATTAAATTATTACTTGCACTATATGCAGATTATTGATTAATATCTTTAATGATTTTTTAAAGGGGGAAAATATATCAATTGAAATCAATATGATCTTGACTCAGCTTGCGGTCAATCCACATTACGCAATTTAAAATATTTAAAATTTTATTTTAAAATAAAAAAATATTTTTTACAATATCATGTGTTTTGCTTGATATCATGATATATTAGTTGTTAGTATTAGAAAATGAGAGGAGAACTTTAAATTTCTATTAAAGCGAACCTACACAATGATTAAAAAAAATTAAATTATGAGTGATATGACATACTATTTGAAAAATGACCTGAAAGTGATTTGAATGTTTCTTTTACATTAATTTGATAATCTAATTTGATCTATCCATAATTCAAAGTAACTCAATCCAAATTTGCCTAAAAAATAATTTAAAATTAACTCAATCTAAAAATGACTCTACCCAAATCTATCCAATCCACTACATTTGCCACTCTAAATGAAGTATTTATCCTTTGGCTGACTAATTAGTGTCCCACAACATTTATATATGTTTCAAGCATCCATATATGATTTCTTAGAAATATCAAAATCTTGATTTTTCCCAATCAACAACTTTGTTGTTACCTGTAACCCTAACCCAATCTGATTAAGAATTTATCATTTGTCATTTGTATAAAAAGTTGTCACTCTATATAGTTGATCTCAACGCATATACATATAGATATTGATATTGTGAGGCTTAACACAATGATTGGTTCGATTAGTTTGGCCTGGTTGAGGTGGTTGGTCTGAGTGATTCTAGTTCGATTCCTGCAAGACAATAAAAGTGAAAGAGAGTTTGATGGATTGTCGAAAACCTACTCTAATACCTAAGTCAGTAATATGTTAGAATGAGAGAGATAGAGAAGGATTGCAATGTCTGAGAGGTGCTTGGTATTGCTTTTTATATAGTAGCTAGGGACACTTGTTTCGTATTTGGATTAGGACTTAAAATCTTCTTGTTTAGTGATTGTTTCCTTATGAGAATTATCTTCCTTAATAAGAGATACTTTTTTTATAAGAAGTAATATTCCTATTTAGGATGAGCTAGGAAATAATTACACTTTAGTGGACCTAGCTACAATAGCTTGTAATCTTGTGGGCTCTAAGGTAGGTTGAACTGCACTAGCCTATAGTGGTGATGAAGGCCGAATCGAACTTTATATGTGGTTTAAGCCTAGCCTATATTTAATTATGTAGTATCACATGTCCCCCTTGTTTGAATCCATTTACATCTTGGAGTAACTTATTGGAGAAACTCCCTATGCTGATGGGAAGTGTTTGCCCAAGTTGAATGGTCAACTATTTTGATTGACTTGAGTCGCGTATATGGTTGCTGAGAGGGAATTTTAAAAGTTGAAATTAATGAGATTTGTTAGCTTTTTTAACATATGTCCTACAGTGAATGTGCCTCGAATTAGGATTTTTTATTAAGCAGATCAACACTATTGGACGAGAGCGTCAGTTCCTCTAGCCTTGTCCTTTTAGGTCCCCTTTATAACCTTATAAGTGCCCTGATTTTTGCCTTCTAAAACCATATTTTGCTTCTCTCGCTTTTGCTTCTTTTACTCTGAGACTAATTTTTTGCTGCATGTGGTCGAAATTTCTGATTGTAGGTTTGTTTTTTCGTTATTCCAAAGGTGAGGCTTTGGTTGTTTATTGTTTTTTGTTTACTATTCCTCTTTATTGTTGCTTTTTTGGTATCGTTGGACTTCATAGAAATTGATTCTAAAAATGTGATGTCATTAGCCTCCATTCCTGTTGATGTTTTTCCTACTGTTGTCGTTGGAAAGGACTCAGTGGTGGCATCGGGGGAGCTTGATGGTGATGGCGTTTAAGTATTAAGGGAGGGAGATGAAGAGGTGGTGAATGAAGAAGATGAACTTAGTGATGAGGCTGGGGAAAAGCAAGGATATGATGTTGAGGTTCGACGTAGTAGGACCAGTACCGATTTATCTGTTATGGAAACATAGCCCAAGTCGTTTAAGGTTCGAAGAGTAAACCCAAAGGTAGTCAAGGTGGGTAGTGGGATGTCATTTTGTCGTTTGGCTAAGATCCGTCTACAATATAACATTACCCTAGAATACGAGCTAAGCATACCGACCCTTGCTTTGAAGGCCTCGTCCTAACTAGGCGGAGTCAATTCATGCTCTACAAGGAGAATTTGAAGGTCAGGTTTAGGCTTTTTGTGCTTGAGTTTTATTTAGGAGGTGTCGAGGGTTACAACCTCCTTATTTCTTAAATCTCACCTAACAACATTAGAATGCTAGTGGGTTTTTACCTTTTGGATCGAGATAAAAGGATCATCGTTTCTACTAGTGTGGAAAGGCATATGTTTATTATCAAGGATGGGGCTAGTGAGGATCACTAACACGTATAAGCTAAACCCAACATGGGAATGTTCACTCACTATCCTTTGTCGATCAAGGGTTGTAAACACAAATTTTTTACCATTACCAATAAGGATAAGGTGGGATTTGCAGCTTAGTGGGTGAATAAGGATAATTGGGAGAGCAAGTTGACTCTTACTAAATAAAAGAATGAACGAGCTACCCATCTCCAAGCCATAGTAGAGAACACTGTTGATTTGATAAACTTAATAGAAACACACCTTCCTATCCGATCTAGTATACACATTTATGTTGACTTGATGGCTTGCCTATGCACTTATGGGTATTAATATTTTTTTGTTTTACAGAGATAGATATGAAGACCTTGAATTGAGAGATGACGAGTCAAAAGGTTGCACAAGCTACCTAAGGGAATGGGAAGCAACCCAAGATTTAGGTGAAAAGTGTTGGCTAAGAGGTTTTGTAGCCAAATTAATAATTTAATAGGGATTAGCTAGTCACTCATTATTTTTTCCCTATCTATTTAGGTATATTGATTAGACCTTCATATTTGCCTTTCATATCCCTTTCGATCATCCCCTTAATCAAACTAAATAAAAATATAATCATGCAAGGACTAAGTTAACACTTATTTATTTATTTATTTATTTTGAAGTAATAGTGTAACGAATGAAAAATATAGAGATAAGTTCATATAATTTTTTTGTACGTGTGTCTATATATATATATATATATATATATATATATATATATATATATATAAATAGATAGATAGATAGATAGAGAGAGAGAGAGAGAGAGAGAGAGAGAGAGAGAGAGAGGGAGAGAGAGATAAAGAACGAGTTAATGTATTATTATAAAATCAAGTTAGTTGTCCCTAAATTCTCTTTTATATACAATTATCGGAATATAATTTATATTCACAAAAATAGTTAAATAAAGATATTAAGTATTTAAATAAATAAATAGCAATATAAATTTTCAAATAACAAAATAATGAAATTTATTAAAAATTTAAAAATAGCTAAAAATATACATTCTTAACTGGTCAATCAAACTAATTAATTCTAATTTGATTTTTCATTGTATTCATTTAGTTATATTTATTAAATTTAGTTATTCGAGCATATTTAGATTGGGTTATAGTTGAGTAAAACAATAAATAAAATTTGAATATTATAAATAATAAAAATATTATTTTTTATTTTATTTTTAAAAAATAGATATTTTTTATTATTTAAATCGAGTCAATTCAAGTCATTTCAAATTAAATCTTTTCAAGTTATATTTGGGCTAATTAACATATGGGATTAGTTTTTATCTAAAATTTTTAAAATTATTTTGAGTTCAAATCATATCATTTTTTTTAATTCATTTTAGTTTGAAAATTTTGAGTCAAAGAAAAAAACTGTCACTCTATATAGTTGTTGATCCCAACATTTATATTGCATAGACATTATTACAAAAATTTATGTGAAAAAAATGGATAACATATTTGTATCTCATTTATTTTATATGCTATTTAAATTCATAAAAAAAGTTGTGGGATATTAATCTGTCACTCTTGACATTGATTTGGAATAAATTTATGTGGCCGATATTAGGCTTTTCATATGAGATATCTTGTTACTTAATAGAAAGGAACATTTCTATGTAGAAGCAAAATATCTAAAGCTGAATCTCTGTCATTAATTTTCATTATATCTAATTTGTGGAGAAAAGTTTGAATAAATATAATAAAAATTATTTTTGTGATAGGTTGTTTGATTAATTTGATTTAGACAATCTTTAAAGTAGTTATCCATAGCTCCATATTAGATATTTTCAATCTTTGGTTTAGAGATATTGAAATTATTTTCAAAGTTGAATTAAAAGAAGGAAAAGAGAAACCCCATGTCATAGAAACAACTAAAGGAGATTTTTAAGAGAAAATAGTGAATTTCAATAAAAATATATTAAGAAAAATTATGAAATAGATAATTAGAAAAAGTTGAAAAAAATATACATATATCTCTTTTAGAAAATATATTATTCATTAATTATGTACATATTTTTATAATAAATAGTTTGATTTTATTAATATTTATAAATTCATTTTAAATATTATATTAAATTATAGCTCGCACAACACACAAATTATCAATTAATATCTAATGGCTCTTGATCTCAAATTCAAATATGCCAACCCAACAAAAAGACAAGACTAAGCTAGGGTGTCTAAAACCACTCTAATGCTTAAGTTAGTGTGAGGATTTGCGATTTTAAAATGAAAGAATTAGAGAGTAAATGAGTTGATTAGGTTGTACCTATGATCTTAAGATATCTCTTATACCTATGAATAGCAATGGTTGAGTTGAATCTCAACTGTATCCAAGATTCGAAGATTTAATTACATTTTAATTGCATTTGAAGATATGAAAAATTAAATATGTTCACAATCTTCTGAACTTTATTAAGTGTGAATCCAAAAATTTATGTTATCTTAACTCGATTATTAATGAGGTTGATTGAATGATGTATCACTAAATGACACCATTATTTGATTTCTCTAACTATATTCGCCCAAAAAATTATTCGTTCACAAGGCATTTACTTATTCATAGGGTGTTTGGATATATCAGCACTATCAATATCTTTTACAAAGATCATGATTTTTAAATGGGAAAATTCACTCCAATTCAATATCTCTTAATAAGTAAATCTTAACCATAGTTGAATAATCAAAGAAAAAAGGCTTTTAGAATTCAGAACAACCAATAATGTAGATATTTTGCAATTTGAAAGGATGACAAAAGTTAGAAGTTAGAGTTGCAGTTTTTGAGTCAATTTGAAAATTTAATTCGAATTTGTTAAAAAAATTGACTTATTCGATTCAAATCTAAAATGATTAGATGATTTTTTTAGTCAAACACGATTCGATCCTAATCTTATCTGTGAATCAATATGAATTAATTCAATATTGATTCAACTTGCAGTCGATCCAAAGGACACTATTTAAATTATTAAAACTACTTAGGATTTATTTAAAAATTGAAAATAATTTTTTTATAATATCACATAATTATATGCTTCTATAAGAGTCATGATATATTAGTTGTTAGTATTAGTAGAGGAAATAATTTTTTAAATCCCTATTAAAGGAAACCCATACAATGATGAAAAAAAAATAATGAGTGATGCAATTGAATATCTAAAAAATACCCTGATAATGATATGAATTTTTTTTGTACATTGATTTGATAATCCAATTCAATTTATCTGTAACTTAAAATAACTTAATTAAACTTTATTTCAAAAAACTTGACTTAAAATCAATTCAATTTAAAATTTTTTTTAACCTATCAGACACATTGGTCTGCTCTTATCCTTGGCTAGTGTCCCACTAGAGCGAGCAAAAATCGGACTAGATCGAAAAATGAACCGAATCGAGTGATTATGTTCGGTCTGATCTTTGATAAAATCAGTTCGGTTCGGTTTTAATTTTTTAAAAAAATTGATTTTCAGTTTGGTTGTTTAGATAAAAAATTAAATTAACCGAAGTTATTAATAAATCAAATCAATTTAAATCGAATTAAATTTAAAACACATATAATTTAATCAAATCAAACTAAACTTTTATAGGTTCAGTTCAATTTAATTTATAGATATATAAATTTCAATTTAATTGGTTCGGTTAATTTAATTTTTTAAAAAAATTTGATACAATTTAGTTTTAAATATATAAAATTTTATTTATTTGATTTCAATAAAAAAAATTAAATCGAATTAACCGAATCGACCGTTTACTCATCACTTATATCTCACAATGCGTGCTATATATATATATATATATATATATATATATATATATATATATATATATATATATATATATATATCTATCCCCAGTCAAACAGGGGGGTCGTGGGGTTTGTCGTATATAAAAACTAATGGAGTGATCTAGTGT
>CATIWR010298883.1:0-76299 GCA_949677035.1 Omphalea diandra
AAGGCTTGGTCATGCAAGCATGGATCTTCTTCAAAGTCTATCCAAAGGAGAGTTAGTGGAAGGACTTCCCAAGTTAAATTACTCTAAAGACAAGACATGTGGTCCATGTCAAATGGGGAAGCAACACCATGCCTCTCATAAAGCAAAAAATGTTATAAGTACATCTAGACCTCTTCAACTTATCCATATGGACTTAATAGTACCTGCTAGAAGTGACTCTGCGATTTCGCCTGCTTAAATTTTAGCATGTCTTAACATGAGTTGCGATCGCGAATCCTGGATTGTGGTCACGATTTACATGTCACTTTGGAGTTTATTAACTCCTTTCATTTCTTCTTGAGAGATTTACCTATTTCTGTAAAAACAACACTTATTTGAAATATTAGTGATGATCAATCTTCTTTGCCAAGATCAAAAGAGGTTCTAGACTTAGGATTAACCATCTTAGTCCAATAATCTCCCCTTTTTTGATTTTGACAACCTAGATTGATCTAAAGTGAAAAATAAGTGCAGAAAAGTAAAATTGAATCATAGCTTAGCAAAGATTTCAAAATGTGAAGTTAAGTTACGTTAAGTTGCTCCCCCTCAACTTATGCACTCACTCCCCCTTAAATAGTTATCTCTCCTTTGGATAATTTTTCATATGTATCTTATCTTATTTCTCCCCCTTTGGCAAGATTGAAAAGGTTAGATAAGATGAAAGATAATTAAAGAGAAATTTAAGGTAGAAATGATTAAGGAGCATAAGTATAAGCAAGAAGCAAAAGTATATAAGGAACATACATTAATCATAAAGATAAAAGTAATTGCTTAACGTAAAGAGATGCAAAAAAGAACAAACTTTTATAGATATGCTAATGTGGGATCACAAGTTTGATTACAAAAAGTAAACAAAGAAAAAACAAAGTACTAACAGAAACCTAAAAACTAAAAGACTGGAGAATCACTATCGTATCCAGACGAGTCATCCTCGAGCTCTTAGATGCCACCTTTAGTCTCATCTTTGTCTTCCACACCTTCATCCCCATCTTGTGTATCGTCAATTCCATAAAGTCGGGGAAGTGGCAGGGAGGAATTCCAAGTTTTTCTTGAAGATCCACCATGTCGCTGTGGACGTGGGAGAGGAATAGAGATCATCTATGCATCATCTGTATAAGCTTATCAAGCTTGCTGTTGATGGTGGAGAGTGATACTTTTGCCTTTGGCTTTGGTGGAGGAGGAGTCGAAGAAGGCGCTTCCTTTTAGATGCGTGAGAGCTCTCCATTCGCTGTGCACCATAAGCGCCAAGTAGATAGGCGTAGGAGTCAGGATGTATTGCCTTGGTGTTGACGAGGTAGGTGTGATCCAAATAGTTCTGTGACGAAAGATATTTTTTGGTGAGAAGTTTTCCCTTCTCCTCGTTTAGAGTGCCCATAAAATGGTAGATAGCGGTGACATGCGATGGAAGCAAGAATTGTCTCTTCGGCTTGGTGCTCATGTGAATCAATTGATCCACTAGATACTTGCCGGCCTGGATAGGCTTATTCTTTACGAGGCAGAAGAGGAACGCAATATCCTTTTGCGAGACTTTTTCGTTCCCATATCCCTTCGCATTGATGGAGAACGTGATTATTGGGTGGAGAATCCAGAAGGGCAAGGTCTTGATGTGCTTTGCTAAAGAAGACCTTGGGTCGTGTTTAGCCTCTATAGAAATCTCAGCCCAAAACTTTGAATAAATTACATCAAGAGCAACAATGACACAAGGAATGTGCTCACCGATTTGAAGAGTAAAGAGGCTAGACAACTGTTCAAAGGTGATGAAGTAGGGATCACCAAAGGTGCGAAATGTCATACCGTACTGTCCCGTTGGAGACTCCATTTTACGGCTTAATTGAACCGTGCATATAAACTCCTGAACTATCTGCTCATATCCGGGTTCCGCTTGAAAGATAAAGTCATTCCAGCCAAAGTTGGACATGAATGCTCGGATTTCGTTGGTGAGTCTGAGGGACTCTAGCAGAAACGAAGATGGAATCTTATTAGGGAGGATGGTTTTGGAGAGACTGGCTTTGTACCTCTCCTTTTCTTACTATACCTTCATGAAGCAAAAAATGGCATTTTTCCTAATTAAGCACTAGATTTGTCTCCTTACATCTTTGTAAGACCCTATCAAGGTTAGCTAAACAATCATAAAAAGAATTTTCAAAAATAGAAAATCATCCATAAATATTTTAATAATTTTCTCCACTATCTCGGAGAATATAGCCATAACGCATCTTTAAAAGGAGGTTGGTATATTACATAGTCCAAATGGTATGTGATAGTAGATAATGACACCATAAGCCATGTGAAAGTTGTTTTCTTTTAATCTTTCAATGCTATTTGGATTTGGTAGTTGCTCGAGCATCCATCTAGAAATCAATAATATTTATGCCCCATAAGTCTTTCCAACATTTGATCAACAAAGAGCAAAGGAAAATGATCTTTATGTTTTTTAGCATTTAATTTCCTATAATCAATGCATACTCTCCACCTCGTTATGATCCTAGTGGGAATAAGCTCATTGTTTTCATTTGTTATGATCATTATCCCTTTTTCTTAGGAACTACTTAAACTGGGCTAACCCAAAGGCTATCCGAAATGGGATAAATGATTCCTACATCTAGAAACTTAACTACTCTTTTCAAACTACCTCCTTCATGTTAGGATTAAGCCTTCTTTGGTTCTTAATGATGGGTTTATTATGGTCTTCTATTAGGATTTTATGCATGTAAAGTGTAGGACTAATCCCCTAATGTTTGCTATAGTCCATCCCAAAGCTCTAATCCTATGTCTCAATACCCTTAACAATTTCTCCTTTTATTATTGTATGAGTTCATTAAAAATGATAATTGATAAAGTGTTAACTTTTCCTAGAAATGCATATCTAAGATGAAATGGCAAGGGTTTAAGTTCAAGTTGAGGAGGTTTAAGAATGGAGAGGGGAGAGTTGCCTCAAGATACTTTTCATAATTCAAGATCTTGAATAGAGAAGGAAAAAGAAAAAAGAGTGTCATATACCTTAAGAGAAGGGGTACTTACCTTATAAGTGTTTACTATCTCCTCCTTTTCCTTTCTCGCCATTGCTATCTATTCAAATTTAGGATTTTTCCCTTTACTTGAAAAGTCTTTCATTCACATTCTTCTATTATGTCAATTCTTAGGTACCTTTCATCATCCATTGGCTTTTTGATGACTTTAAACATGTTGAACACTATTTCTTTATCACCAACTTGAAAAGTTAGAGTACCTTCTTAAACATCAATAAAAGCACCTTTAATTACAAAGAATGGTCTCTCTTAAAGTGGAGGAATTTCCCTATCCTCTTTTATATCAAGTACCACAAAGTCCGTGAAAATTATGAATTTATCTACCTTGATGAGCACATCCTCCATTGTCTTTTTAGGATATTTGATAGAATGATCCATTAAATGGAGGGAAATCCTTGTTGCCCTTATCTCACTAATACCTAATTTTTCAAATAAGGAAAATGGCATTAGATTAATACTAAAGCCTAATCACAAAGAGCTTTATAAAATGAAAGACAATTATTATCACCAGATTTTGTAAAACTCCGTAGATCTTCTTTATTTAGAGGTAATTTATTGAGGAGAATGACATTACACTCTTTAGTCAATGTAACTCTTTCACATTCCTCCAAAGCTCTTTTCTTTGAAAGAACATCCTTTATGAACTTTGCATATTTCGGCATTTGGAAAGTACTTCTACAAAGGGTATGTTGATTTGGATCTTCATAAGAATCTCTAAGAATTTGGAAAATTTCTTGTCCACCATATGTTACTTAAGCCTTGAAAGGAAAAAACAAGAGGTATGTATGGTTCGACCTTCTTTTTAGGTTTGTCCTCTATTATGAGCTTTTCTTCTTGATCTACCTTTCCTTTTTTCTTTTTCTTTTCTTCCCCTTTGAATGAATCTCCAGGTCACTCCTTAAGAATATGGCTTTAACTTGATCTTTAAGATTAGCTTCAGAGTTGCTTGGTAAGGTGCCTTAGGATCTAAAGCTTAAGGGTTTAGCTAATTAGCCTACTTGGATCTCAAGGTTGTGGGTGGAGGAAGAGTGATTTTTGGTGACAAGTTCTAATTTGGGATTAAGCTTTCTAATAATCTCATCTTGGTGATTAAGTTTAACATCAATTTTGGTGATAAATTTTTTTTAATGATTTTTCTAGGCTTGATTTCTTTTCTTAAGGTTGGTAGTTTAGTGGTAGGGGTTGAAAACTAGATATTCCTTATGTTTTGGGATTTAAGACATTATTGTTTTACTAAGAGAAGTTTAGGTTATTTCACTAACTAGGGTTGCATGTGTTAGAGTAAGGTTATTGGGTTGACAGTTGAAATTTCCTATAAAATTCACTTGTTCTTGGGCAAAAGAGATTCCTTACAACTTAAAGGTTAGAATTTCATTTTCTTATTTTAACCATATTTCTTATTTTAGGTGCATGACTAGAACCTAAAATTAAGAGAATGAAGAAGATTTACTTCCTCCTGAACCAAACTTGAACGCACCCTAAACTAAAGAATGCGAGAACAATAACAAATTCAAGAGATGGAAAATCAAGGGTATTAACCTTTCCACACCACCTCTTGAAGGATTGCAACTGGTTATAACTCGACCAACTATCAATGCTACTAATTTTGAGATCAAGTCGACATTCATTTAGATACTTACCAATACTGTCCAATTCCATGGCCTCTCTCACGGTGATCCCAATGCTCACATAGCTAATTTCTTGGAGATTTGTGACATATTCAACCAAAACAAGATGTTTGCAGATGCAGTAAGACTATGCCTTTTCACATTCACTCTGAAGCATAAGGCTAAGGCATGGATTGATTCTTTGGAACTCAAGAGTATCACTGCTTGGGAACATGTATCCCAAGCCTTTCTTAGCAAATATTTTCCTCCCTTAAAGACGACTAGACTTAGAAATGAAATCACTACTTTTAGCCAAATAGATGGTGAAACTTTGAATGAAGCTTAGGAGTGGTTCTAGGATTTGATAAGAAGGTGCCCAAACCATCAATTTTCAAAGTGGTCAATAGTTCACACCTTGTACAATAGAATTTTTGGGCGAATCAAAATCACAATAGATATGCCTATTGGCGCATCATTATTGGACAAAACAATGGATTCGACCTATGAACTAATTGAAACAATGGCAAACAGCTACTACCAATCTCGTGAGAAGACTTTGCCAAAGAAAGTAGCAAAAGTACACAATTTGGATGCTTTCTAAACCTTGCAAGATCAGGTATCCACTTTGTCCAAATAATTAAGTGTTGTTCTGTTGGATCTGGCTTAAAAGCTTTTGGTAAACCAAACTTGTTTTAATGATTACAAACACAAATAAAAGCTAACTCTTATTTGAGTTTGTGTGTAAGATATTGAAGGTATGATAGTTTTTTGATCAAAGGCTTTAAAAAAGAAGAGTTTTTAGAGAAACTTTGAGTATTCAAAGCCAACTGGTGTTGTTTCATTTCAATAAGCATTGTAACTTTATCAACAGGTGTTGAAGATTCTCAATAGGTGTTGAAGTGACACACAAATATGAGTTAAGGTTTCTGGACCCTTCAACCATCAACTCACTCATGGCATAATAGGTGTTGGATGCTGAAAACACTTGAGCTTCGCAAGCTAACCTTCCCAACAGGCTTTGCAATTTTGCAATGGGCGTGGCTAATCATTACCTTAATAGGTGTTGCATTTTCACAATAGGCGTTGGACCAAATGACTTAATGTGAATAGAACCTTTGAAGTCTTGACTCGGGCGCTAGAGGTATAATAATGGGCTTTGGAAAAACACCTAGGCAAAGTTAGAGTTTCTGGACCCTCCAACGGGAGATGCTTAAATGTTTAACATGCATTGGGACACCTTTCAATAGGCATTAAACCAAAGCTAACAACCATTGAAACACTGTACAAAATCTTACAAAATTGAACATCAAGTGCACATCCTACTGGCGATTCACAACGGGCATTGTCCATATCCCAACAGGAGTTGGAGTGAAATTCTAACAAGCGTTGAGAAGGTCCAATAGTTGTTGAAGGAGTTAGTGATTAAAAAATTGCGAAAGTCAGAAAAGGAGCATTTAAATAGATCTCCTTCTAATGACTAGTTACAACGAACATTTCAATAAAATCAACGACAACTGAAGTTGTAATTTCACTCAACAACGGGCGTAGAGATTGTCCAATAGGCATGGAATGACCGCTTTATGACATAAAGTGACAACATTTTTTCCAACAGCTAGTTCTGTGTCTTTACCTAAAAAAAGACTTTCCCACAACAAAACCATTAAGAGAAAAAGGAAAAAATGATAAAAAATAAATTTATTATGTTGTGAAAATTATCTTAAACAAAAAAGGTGAAACAAATGTGATCTCGCTTTAAGGGACGATCAATTGTCAAAGCTTGCTTAAAACTTCTTCAAACATAGAGTTGAAGAACAAGCTTATGACATCTTTCAAAACTCAGCACCAAGTCAATCATAATTTGTGAGTGTGATCATTGTTGCTTATTGCTTGAGTGTGAGTGTTCTTTCTCATCTTTTTATTGTAAATTCTTTAAAGAATGGTTATTGGTTTAGGAGATCTTAATAGATATAAACCATTTTTTGGAAAGTTTAAAGTAGTACCTGCAAACTACTTTGGGAAACGATCTTAGTAGCACTTGAAATTCTACTTGTAATAGCTTAGTAGTGGCCAAAAACTACTGGTTTAAAGGTGATTGATAGCATCTGGAATCTTTCATGATAGTGAAAGTCTCTAGTGAAAGACTAGAGGAGAGGACGTAGGCAGGATTGTGTCAAACCTTTATAAATTGTTTGTGTCAATTTATCTTTATTTCTAGACTTAATTTTCACTAGTTTTTTTTTTTTGCCATTGCCTTATTCAACCTCCCTTCTAGGGCACCAAGGGACAACAATTGATATCAGAGCTTATCTTTTTATTAAGGCTTAAGTGCTCAGAGCAAAGGTCATGGCAAGTCATAACGAATCACAATCAATTATCAAGCCACCATTCTTCAAAAGAGACAACTATGGGTATTGGGAAAACCGTATGGAAATCTTTCTAGATAGTGAAACCATAGATCTATGGGATATTGTCAAAGAAGGAAGAAAAGTTCCAACTAAATTAGTTGGAGATGTTATTGTTCCTAAGCTCGAGAGTGAATGAACAACAAAAGAAAAAAAAGGCAAATCTCAAAAATAGAGGAGCCATGCACACTATCTTTTGTGTTATCCACAAATCTTAATGTGCAAAGCTACAAATGTGTACATCGATAAAAGAAATCTGGGATACCTTGTAGACTTAGCATTAAGGCACCAGGGAAGTGAAGAAGAAAAAGATACAAATGCATACTTATATGTATGATACTTTTGCATACCAGTATGGTGAGACCATAATTGAGATGTATAACAAGTTCATTAACATTGTGGACGCTCCCAAAACTCTTTGGAAGTCCTACTCTAATGAAGATATGGTTGCTAAGATCCTAAGAACTCTTTCCAAGGACAAGTGGGAAGCTAAAAAGACAGCCATAAAGGAGGCTAACAAGCTAGAAATCCTATCTTTGGATGAACTCATGGGAAAGCTTCTAGCTCATGAAATCACTCTTGAAAAGACATTTGAAAGCTCTGGAGTGAAAAAAAAAAGATTTCACTCTAAAAACCAAAGAGGTACATTATGAGTCCCCTTTTTCTTCTTGCTTATTAACATCTTCTTCTAGTGATGATGAAAATAACAATGAAGATGAGCACCTTGCCCTCATAACAAATAAAGTGAAAAGTTTCTCTCAAAGAGTAAAAAGGAAAAGAGATATAATAAGAAAAGTAGTAATAGTCAACTAATTCGCTATGGATTTAATGAGAAAGGGCACATTAAGTCAGATTGTCCCAAGGTACAGAGGAGCAAAGTTCTTACTAAGAAATATACCTCCAAGAAAGATAAGGAAGTGTACAAAGCTACTTGGAATGATATAAGTGACTCCTAACATGATGAAGAGGACACCCAAAAAGAGCTAGCCAATTTTGTCTCATGGCAATTGAGGAAAGATCAGATGAGTCCTTAAGTGAGCACTCCTCTAGGAATGATATTGTCTGTGATGGTGAGAATGAGGTAAATCTTCTTAACTCTTATTCTAAGGAAGAGCTATATTCTATTATCTCCAAGCTAACCATGAAAGTGAAGACTCTCAAGTATAATACATCTACTCTTAAGAAAGAGAATAAATCCTTAAATGATTATGCTAAGAGTCGAGAGACCTTGGCTAAGGAGGTTGAGTCTCTAGCTGCTATGAACTCTAAGCTCAAAGATAATCTCAACAAATTTACCTAAGGAAAGGAGAAACTAGACTCCATCCTTAAAGTTCAAAGGAGCCCATCCATTAAACATGGATTAAGATATAATACTTCCACCTTTACTGCTCCTTTTACTTCGAAAATTGTCTTTGTTAAGGCTAAGGAAGTTAGTGTGCCTAACCCAATTACAATGCCTAAAGTTCCCATAAAGGGACATATCAAAACCAATGGCACAAAGGCTAATTCTCAATCTATTCATATAAAAATGAGAAATGCTCTTTCTAGAGCTAACTATCCCAACATGTATTACTCTTACAAGCCTAAGAGGCAAAGTCTCTAAAGGCACATAAAAAGGCATACTCTTGTATATAGGTTTACACCTTACATGAGAGCCCTTCACATGAGAAACACTCCCAGACAATTTGCTCAAATGAGTTAAAAATCTCATAAATACCATGTGTAGGCTTTACCTAGAAATAAGACACTAGTGTATTTTAATGGTGAATGTTTATATTATGGTGTTTATGGCCACATTGCCTATCATTGCTTTACCAGAAGGCACAACGAGCATATGGCTAGAACTAACCCTCTAGGACCCAAGAAAATTTGGGTATGTAAGACTTGATTCTTTTTATTTTGTAGATGTGCTTGAAATCCTAAGTTAGAAAGCAAGAGTGGTATCTAAACAGTGGATGTTCAAAGCAAATGACAGTAGAAAGGGAGTTCTTCACGTAACTGGAAAAATATAAAGGACTTGAAAATGTATCATTTGAAGACATTGGGAAAGCTAAAATCATTGTCATAGGTAAAGTTTATAAGGATGTTGACTCACCCATTCTTGATAAATTTTTATTTATTGATGGACTCAAACATAATATGTTGAATGTAAGTCAGCTTTGTGACAAAGGCCTCAGAGTTATGTTTGAACCACAAGCTTGCTATGTGTCAAGAACGAGTGACAAAAATTCTTGTTCATTATTCATAACATTTATGTGATTGATTTAAATTCTCTTATTAACAGTGATGTAAAGTATCTAGTATTGATAATGGATGAAGATAAAACCTGGCATAGAAGGCTAGGACATGTAAGCATGAAACTCCTCAATGAGCTAAAAAGGGAAAACTTTGTTGAAGGACTGCTTGAAATCAATTTTACAAAGGAATGAGTTTGTGAAGCACATCAAAGAAGAAAATAAGTAAAATCTCAATTCAAAGCCAAAAACATAGTAAGTTCATCTAGACCTTTGAAATTGCTTCACATGGACTTGTTTGGACCCACTAGAGTATCTAGCTTGGTAGGCATGCATTATGCATTTGTCATTGTAGATGATTACTCTAGGTATGCTTGGGTGTTGTTCCTTCCTCATAAGGACTCTTGTTTTGATGCCTCTAAGACATTTGCTAAGAGAATTCAAAACCAAAAAGGTTTAAAGATCTCTTCTATTAGAAGTGACTATAGAGGAGAGTTTGAAAATGCAAAATTTCATAGCTTTTGTGCTGAGTATGGTATCTCACATAACTTCTCCGCTCTTAGAACACCACATTATAATGGTGTAGTAGAAAGAGGAATATAACTCTTCAAGAAATGGCAAGGATCATGTTAAATGAGTACAATCTTCCTAAAAACTTCTAGGCTGAAGCTATAAACACATCTTATTATGTGTTAAATAGAGTGTTGAAGAAAACACCTTATGAGTTATGGAACAATAAGAAACCCAAGATAACATATTTTAGAGTTTTTAGTTACAAGTGTTTTATCCTAAACACTAAAGACAACCTTAGAAAATTTGATTCCAAATTTGATGAAGAAATTTTTCTTGGATACTTTACTACTAACAAAGGGTATAGTGTCTTTAATAAGAGAACTCTTATTATAGAAGAGTCTATGCATGTTGTTTTTGATGAATATGATCCAACTTCTTTAAGAAAAGAAAAAGATGTTGATGATCTTGCATGTCCCATGAGTGAGCTAAATATTGAAAACAAAAGGAAAGAATGTGGACAAGCCACAAGAAATGAGGAGTAAGGAAAATTTAGATCAACCTCTTTATTCTTCAAATAAAGAGTAAACTCAACTGGAAAGGGATTAGGTCTTTGAGAAAGATCATCTAAGAGATTTTATCATAGGTGATTCATCAAGTCGGATAACAACTAGATTATCATTTTGAAATGCATGCATCGATCTTGCTTTTTTTCCCCTTATTGAGTCTAAGACTATAGATGACACTATAAAAATGAGCATTAGGTTTTTGTTATGCAAGATGAACTCAATCAGTTTAAAAGGAACAAAGTATGGACCTTAGTTCTTAGACCTCAAAGACATTCCATTGAATGGGTCTTTAGGAATAAGCTTGATGAGCATGGAACCATAGTTAGAAGCAAGGCTCAATTAATAGCAAAAGGCCATACTTAAGAAGAGAGAATTGGCTACCACTGTAGCAAGGTTGGAAGCCATTAGGATTTTGCTTGCATTTGCTTCTCATATGAATTTTAAATTATATCAAATAGATGCTAAGAGTGTTTTTTTTAATGGCTACATTTATGAAGTGTATGTTAAACAACCCCTCGATTTTGAAAGCCATTGCTTTCTTAACCATGTGTTCAAGCTCAACAAAGCCTTATATGGCTTGAAACAAGCTCCAAGATCTTGGTATGAAAGGTTGGGCAACTTTTTTTTGAAGAAAGGGTTTTCCTAAGAGTTGGTAAACACTACACTGTTCTCTAAAAAAAAGAATGAAGACTTATTGCATATGCAAATATATGTAGATGATATTATTTTTGGTGCCACTAATGTTTACTTGTATGAAGATTTCTCCAAAGTAATGAAAAGTGAATTTGAGATGAGTATCAAGAGAGACCTCAAATTCTTTATTGGATTACAATTCAAACAAGAGAAGGAGGGAGTCTTCCTCAACCAAGCCAGATACACAAGAGAACTAATCAAAAGATTTGGCATGGAGAATAAGAAACCTTGTAAAACTCTAATGACTACCAACATCAAACTAAACACAGATGAACATGGTAAGGTTGTGGATCAAAAGTTGTATAGAGGTATAACTAAAAGTTTCTCTAAATTACTGGATCTATGCCTGATATTATGTTTAGTGTGTGCTTATGTGCAAGCTATCAATCTTATCCCAATGAGTCTCACTTGTATGCTATAAAACAAATATTCAAATACCTCAATGGTACTCCCAACTTAGGACATTGGTATCCTAAAAGTTCTTCATTTGAGTTAAATGCATTTTTAAATGCTAATTTTGCTGGGTGTACCTTAGATAGAAAAAACACTTAGGCACATGTCAATTACTAGGTGAATGTTTAGTCTCTTGGAGTAATAAAAGGTAAAATTCAGTTCTTTGTCTACAGCTGAAGTTGAGTATATGGCAACAGGTCTTTGTTATGCTCAAATCCTATGGATAAAGCAATAACTTCTTAATTACAAGGTTATTGTAAATCAAGTGGCCATCAAATGTGATAACACTAGTGCCATCAACTTATCTAAGAATCCTATTTAGCATTATAGGAGTAAGCATATAGATATATGATATCACTTTCTAAGGGATCATGTTAATTATGGTAATATTGTATTAGAATTTGTTAATACTAATCATCAATTGACAAATATTTTTACTAAACCTCTTTATGATGAAAGGATGCAATTCATCAAAAGAGAACTTGGAATGATTGATGGAGGTACATTAAGTTAACATCAATAGATTCTTCTCTTTCACCCTTATTAATTCATACATAATCTTTGTTAATTGATTGTTGATGTGTTATGTGAATTGATTTCAATTAAAGTCTTTAGATTTTATAAGCTAAAAATTTTGATTGTGTTTTGTCTTGTTCAAATGTCTTTATTAATTTATTCATGACTATATCATTGAGTTTGATTAATAATTTACATCAACTTGGCTTTGAAAATGTTTGCTTATTTGGAAAATCTATTTTGGACTTGTTTTTACCTTAGAAAACATGGCCAACGACCATTGCAAATCTTCTAATGACCATTGTGTTATTTGTAATTTACAATTTATGCTTCTAGATACCCCCACGATCATTTAGAATTTGCAATAATCTTTGTTCTTCACCCCATGGGCATTGCGAGCAACAACCATCATAGAATGAAGAACACATGCTTTATCTATATAATGGTCATGTCCAACAACCATTATTTCATTCACAATAGTTGTTGAATACTCCCAACGGTCATATTTTTAAAGAAATAGGGAGCTCTTCAAACTCTTATATATATACAAAAAACCCCAAAGTTATTTTACTTTTACTTTCTTTGTGCTTGTGCTCTTTCTCTCTTTCTCTAAATATATGTATATATCTCATTGCTTTTGTTGTTTCCTTCATCTGTCACTTGCATCATTCATCAAACACCAAACTTAATGGCACCTAAAGGTGAAACAACTAAGAAATATAAACAAGTTGTCAAGAATAACACAAAACCCTCCTACTTAAGTTTAAAAACTGTGGAAAACTTGGCCTCAATGATTGCTCAACAAAAGAAAAGGCCAAATGAACCATCATTTGCCCTTCAATCCTCATAGAAGGCCAAAACAGTCCCAGAAACAAAAGGGAAAGGAAATGAGGTAAAAATAGAGCAACCTCCCCTTGTCATCCAGAAATTCCATCTCTATATGGATAAAGAGAAAGAATTGGCACTAAAACTCCTCAAGAGACATCTAAGGGAGACAAATTCTTTGAATGGATGGATATTCAAAGGTATGGTTTAGTAGAGCATGTAGATGAGCTAATGAAAGGGATAGGGTGAGAACTCTTCGGTCACAACAAAGTGCCCTTCTATCTAGTGCTGATAATTGAGTTCTTAACTACTCTAGTGGTTATAAGAGAAGATTGTCATGCATACGCATAAGAGGAGAACATCAATTTTAGATTTTTCAGGAAGAAGTACACCCTAAGGCCAAATGAGTTGACTAAATGTTTTGATGCTTCTAATACTAGAATAACAGAGCCTCCCCCTATTTTCAAAGTGGATGTGAACCAATTTTAGAAGTCCATCACAAACAATAAAGCAACTACAATAGTAATAATAGTAAGGCATCGAAGATTAAAAGCCAAGCCTTGAGGATCGAACATCAGTTTATAACTTAGAACATCAATGGCAGAGCCCAATCAAATGGGAATTGCACCATCATAGACCTCTTTTATCTTTGGTGCATGAAGAATAAACAAATGATAAACACTACCTTATTCTTAGTGTAAAAAAATTGACAGTCAAGTGGATAAGGCAAATGAGTTCGTGATGGGGCATCATATCATTTGAATTGCCAAGTTTGTGAAGGCCATACCTTTAACTGAAGAGGAACTTAAAGCAAAGAACATCATGTTGGAGAAACTGCCACACAATAAGTATATTAGTGAGAAGATGTTGCTAAGTATGCGAATTCTTCAAAGGCTCAACTCAGGTCTGATCAAGAGAATCCCAAAAGAAGGAGAAGCCACTAGACCAGACCAAGATGATGTGAAGTTGAGCAAGCCATCTAAGTAGGACTTGATACTATGAAAGAGACAGCTACTAGTGCTCTTGCTCCTACCATTGCTCTCATAGAATTTGAGAAGAAGGACCATAACCAACTTGCCATAATCTCAAGTACTATTCAAAGGTTAAATCATCCACCATCTCCCTTCATCAAAAGGTTTAAAAACTTTAAAAGGATATGAAAGATGTTAGCCAAACCTTAGACTAGATAGTTGAACACTTAACTTGCAACCTAGAACACTAACTACACTAGCAAAATCAGACGCAATAGTTGAGCCTAAGGAAAAGCCTCAAAACCATCTTTAAGATCTTCACCTACACACATCTTCATATGCATATTTTCTCTTTATTTCATTTATGTTATGTTTTTGTTTTTCAAAATGTTGATGTAAGGGACAACATTATCTTTTTGTTCTTTAATGAATATAAGTATTGTCTCAACAATTGTTTGCTCGCACTTAAGTTATCTTTCTTATTTCCTTGCTTATATATTGCTTTTTGATAATGTCAAAGGGGGAGAAATAACTGAGTATGAAAGTAAGGGGGAGTGAAAATAAAAATGGGTATGAGATATACCCATGTAAAATGCATGTTATAACTTAATTTGTATGATTTTATTTTGCAAAAACTTGGCATGTATAACTTATGTTAACAATGTATAAACAATGAAACAAAGGGGGAGCTACTAATCAATTGTAACTTATGCATTTGTCAATTATACTTGAAGTTTATATGATGTACATTTCTTGCAGGGATTATTTAACCCTTAATAGATTATTTTTCATCATTAACAAGAGGGAGATTATTGGATCTAGCTTTGGAGTTTTTAGTACACCAAACTTGTTTTGATGATTACAAACCTATCTAAAAGCTAACTCCTATTTGAGTTTAGGTGTAAGATCTTGCAAATACATCAATTTTTTGATTACAGGGTTTAAAAAGAAGAGTTTTTTGAGAAACTATGAGTATTCAAAGATAATGGGTGTTGTTTCCATTCAATAGATGTTATAACTTTATCAATAAGCGCTGAAGATTCTCAATAGGCATTAAAGTGACACCCTAATATGAGTTAAGGTTTATAGACCCCTCAACCATCAACTCTTTCATGGCACAATGGGAGTTGGATGCTGAAACACTTAAGCTTCATAAACTAACCTTCCCAATGGGTGTTGTAATTTTGCAACAGGCGTGGCTCATCGTTACCTCAATTGGTGTTGCATTTTCACAATAGGCATTGAACCAAATGACTTGATGTGAACAGAACCCTGGAAGTTTCAACAAAGGCGTTAGAAAAACAACAAAGCAAAGCTAGAGTTTCTAGACCCTCCAACGAGAGATGTTCAGATGTTTAATAGGCATTGAACCAAAACCAACAACCATTGAAACACTGTACAAAATCTTGAAAAATAGAGCATCAAGTTCACATCCTCCTAGAGATTTGCAATGGGCATTGTCTATATTCCAACAAGAATTGAAGTTAAATTCCAGCAAGCATTGAAAAGGTTCAATAGTCATTGAAGGAGTTGGTGACTAAAAAATTGAGGAAGTCAGAAGAGTAGCGTCTGGATAAATCCCTTTCTAACAGCTAGTTCCAACAGGCATTTCAATAAAATCAATGACCATTAAAGTTATAGTTTCACTCAACAATAGGCATGAAGATTGTCCAATAGACATAAAATCACCACTTTATGACATGAAGTGACAACTTTCTTTCTAATGGCTAGTTTTGTGTTTCTACCTATAAAAGGACTCTCCCATAAGAGAGCTATTAAGAGAAAAAGGAAAAAACGATAAAAAAAATGAGTTTATTCTATTATGAAAGCTATCTTAAACAAAAAGGGTGAAACAAGTGTGATCTCGATTTAAGGGAAGATCAATTGTCAAAACTTGCTTAAGACTTCTTTAATAACAGAGTTAAAGAACAACCTTACGATATCTCTCAAAACTCACCACCAAGTCAAGCAAAATTTATGTGTGTGATCATTTTTGCTTACTGCTTGAGCGTGAGTGTTCTTTGTCATCTTTATATTGTAAATTCTTTAGAGAAAGGTTTTTAATTTAGGAGATCTTAGTAGATCTAAACCATTTTTATGAAAGGTTTATGGTAGTACCTGTAAACTACTTTCGAAAACGGTCTTAGTAGCACTCAAAAGTCTACTTGTAGCGGTTGGCGTAATCACCCAAACTTTTCTTGTTCCAATAATAACACCCTAAACCTTAAAACCTAAGGACCACCACATAGTTTTCAACCCCTACCACCTAACTACCATCCTCAAGAAAAGAAACCAAACTTTGGAAGTATTTTGGAAAAATTCATAATCGAAGCTGATGCTAAATTTGATCAACATGAAGAGAAAATGAGAATACTTGAGGCCAAAATAGACTAAGCCAGTAAAAATCACTCTTTTTCTATCCATAACCTTGAGATCCAAATGGGAGAAATAACTAATGTCTTCAATTCTAAATCCCAAACGCCCTACCAATCAACTTCAAAACCAACCTCGAAAGACCAAGTGAAAGCCATCACCTTAAGGAGGGGTAAGGAACTTCGACAAAGGGAAGAGGAAGAGAAAAAAGATGAAAGCCATGTAGATAAAGAAGAGGAACCTATCAAAAAAAAAAAAAAAACAAGCCTAAGGAAAAGGTAAAACCATGTGTCCCTCTCATTCTTTTTCCTTTAAGACTTAAGTAAAACTCAGTGGACAAACAATTTGCAAAATTTTTGGATATGCTAAAAAAGATCCAAATCAACATACGATTTGTGGAACCACTTTCCCATATGCCAAGATATGCTAAATTTATGAAGGATGTGCCATCAATGAAAAGAAAACTAGAGGAATGCGAGAGAGTCACTTTGACTAAGGAATGTAGTCTCATCCTTCTTAACAATTGCCTTGTAAAAGAGAAGATCAATGGGGTTTCTCTATACCTTGTGATATTGGTCTTGTTTCTTTTGAAAAGCTCTTCGTGATCTAGGTTCTTGTATAAATTTAATGCCTTTTTTTGCTTTTGAAAAACTAGGTATTGGCGATGTTGGACTAGGTTGGTCAAACCTAAGTCAACTCTCTTTTGATCTTGACAATATGGATTGAAAGGTTCTAATGTCAATTTCAAGTGTTGATCTTGAAGTATTTTACTAGGATCATATTGGAATTTAAACGAAAGCCTTAGTCTCAAAGATTGAAATTAGCTTCTTAATTCATGGTTATGAATTAGAAGGTCACGACCGCTATCTTACAGAAGAGTTGGATAAATTTAGGTAGAAAATTTCATAGTGTATGTTGCATCTAGTGTTATGACAACTTCTTTTGTATTCACTTAGAGGAAATCAAGTCTTCAACTAGATTATGCCAAGTGTCCTAAAGAACCCTTAAAACATCAAAATTCACGGTAGCAAACTAGTGGTCGATACCACGATTTTGGTGAAACAACACTTATATTTGGGCAAGTGATTTAGCAGTGATTATTTTATCCAAAGAAAAAAGTAGTGACCGTGACTTTCACTCTTACTTGAGGGATGAAATGACTATTTTTCCTGAAGAACCAATGGTTTTATATCACGTGGACTAGTCGTTAGACACAATCCAAAATAGAGACTGTGAATTTTTACCTTGAACATGAATTTCAACTGACAAGCATTAAATGTAGGATCTACCTAGCATACTTTAAAGATTTAGGAGTAGTTTTATTTATAACATCTCTTTAGTGATTATAGCTTATAAATACACGCCAAATGACTTGAATGCAAGAGAATAACCATTGATTGTGCCAAAACTCTTGCAAAGTTAAATCTCACAACTTTAGCTTTTTATTTAGCTCTTTATTTCTTTGTACATATTTAGGTATGAGCTTTAAACACCTTAGGTTTAGGTTTAGGTTTAAGAGTGGGCCTTTATATAGAAAACTCTTGTTTGGGTTTTAAAGTGAGCCCTAGGAAACTCTTGTAAAGTTTTGAGTGTTAGTCTTAATAAAACACTTATGTAAGGTTTGAATGTGAGCCTTGAGAATATGCTTATAGGGTTTGGTGTAAGCCTAAATACTAAGTTGAGTGTGAGCTTAAAAATACTAGTGATTAAGTCAAACACCCAATTAGTGAATTTGGGAGTGGATGTAGGGTTGGTTAACACCTGAATCATTATAAATGTTTTATCTTTATTCTTTTTTTTACTCTCTCTCTAATCTTTTAATTATGTGTGCTTCCTTCAAAATTCAAAATTACCACTAATTCAACTCTCTTTCTTGATGCACAAGAAACCATAGGCAAGATGAAACCCACTAAGATTTTTCTTCAACTAGTAGAGCACTCAATCATTTATCCAAAAGGATAATGGAGGATATGGTTATCAAATTAGATAAGTTGATAATCCTAGTAGATTTTATGGCTCTTGATATGGAAGTAGGTAGAGAGATGCCTTTGCTCTTGGAATAACCCTTCCTAGCAACTAGTGGTACCTCGGTGGATGTTAGAGAGGGAACACTTATATTATGAGTAGGTGATGAAGAAGTGGTTTTCAACATTGAAGAAGTGGTTTTCAATATGTATAAGGCTATCAAAAAGCCTATAGAGGATGAACGATGCTTAAGAATCGACATTATTGAGGAATGCATCAAAAAAGTGTTATAAGAAAGAGTAAGAGGCATTTAATCTTGAAAAGGTAGACATGGTAAGAGTAAGAAAAAAAAAAAAAGAAGATGAGAAAAAGGTAAATACCTCAACTTTAGAGGTATGTGACGCTCCTTTCTCTTATTCTCTTGTTGAGCTTTTAGACTATGAGAAATAGTTTGAGGTAACCCTACCTTCTATTCTTAAACCTCCTCCACTTGTACTTAAACCTTTACCCCCTCAATGTAGGTATGTATTCTTAAGGAATGATAATACCCTTCTTATTATTATCTTTAATGATCTCACTTACACACAAGAGGAAAAACTATTAAAGGTGTTGAGAAATATGATTAGGGACTTAGGATGGACCGCAGATAATAAGGGGATTAGCTTACACTTTGTATGCATAAAATTTTTGATGGAGGACAATATCAAACCCACTATAAAACATTAAAGGAAGCTTAACCCTAATATCAAAGAGGTAGTTAGGAAAGAAGTGGTGAAATTGCTAGATACTGGGATCATCTACCCTATTTTGGATAGCCCATAGGTTAGTCTGGTTCAAGTAGTTCCTAAGAAAGGGGGGATAATGGTTGTGACCAATAATAGTAATGAATTTATCTCTACTATGACTATAATAGGGTGGAGAAGGTTCATTGATTATGGGAAGTTGAATTCAACAACTCATAAGGATAATTTCCTTTACCTCTTATTGACCAAATGTTGGAAAGACTTATTGGGTGTATGTACTATTGCTTCTTAGATAAGTACTTAGGCTATTATCAAATCCAAATAGTAGCAGAGGATTAAGATAGGCTATTATCAAATCCAAATAGTAGTAGAGGATTAAGAAAAAATAACATTCTCATGCCCATATGGTACCTTTGCTTATAAACAAATGCCTTTTAGGCTATATAATGTGCTGCCACTTTTCAAAGATGCATGACGACCATATGTTATGAAATAATGGAAAAAATGGTAGAAATAAAAGATTTCTCTATTTTTTTATTATTCTTTTAATGCTTGTTTGTGTAACCCTAATAAGGTTTTGAAGAGATGCAAAGAAATTAATTTCATGCTAAATTCAGAAAAATGCCATTTTATGGTATATGATGTTATTATGCTTGGGCATAAAATCTTATCTGAGGGTATTAAAGTAGATAAGACTAAGATTGAGGTCATAGAAAAACTACCCCCTCCTACATCCATAAAGGGCCTAAGGAGTTTTCTAGGACATATGAGGTTTTTTCGATAATTCATCAAAGATTTTTTTAAAAATCTTTAAACCTCTTTATGATTAAAGTTGTTTCTTTTGTCTTTACTAATGATCATTTGGATGCTTTTCGCTGGCTGAGAAAGGAACTCACTTTCGCGCTAATCATGAGAAAATCAGATTGGTTTTTGCTATTTGAGTTAATGTGTGATGCAAGTGACCACGCTATTAGAGCTATTTTGGGGTAAATGAAACATAAGAAGCTTTATGTTATTTGCCCAACTCAACTTTGCCATTACAGAAAAAGAACTCTTAACCGTTGTTTTTGCTTTTGATAAATTTTGATATTATTTGCTTAGTTCTAAAATAAGTGTTTGTACTAATTATTCAGTTGTTTGATATTTGCTCATTAAGAAGGATGCAAAACCAAGGCTCATAAGATGGATTCTATTGCTCCAAGAGTTCGACTTAGAGATAAAAGATAAGAAAGGTATCAAGAATTTGGTTGTCAATCATCTCTCTCGCCTAAAGCATATATAAGTTGAAAAGGTAAGTGTTGCCATTAATTAGACTTTCTTGAATGAGCAAATCTTCCTTTTAAAGGATCTTCAAACTCCTTGATATGCGAATTTTATTAATTATTTGGTAAGTGACATTACTCCCCATGATTTGAATTCCCACCAAAAGAAAAAGTTTTTACATGATATGAAATTTTATTTATGGGAATAACCTTATTTGTTTAAAGAATGTGCCAATAGGATTATTATAAAGTGTGTACTAGAAGAGGAGATGGCTGCTTCATTACAATACCTGAGAATGTGAAGTACGCTTTGGTCCATCTAAGACCATAACTAAGGTATTGTGAAGTGGATTATTTTGGCCCTTATTAATTACTGACTCTTTTGCTTTTGTTAAGTCTTGTGATAGTGTCAGAGAACATGTAATATTTCAGAAAAGAATGAGTTGCCCTTAAACTCCATGATTGAAGTAGAGCTTTTCGACATTTAGGGAATCGACTTCATGGGGCCCTTTCCAAAGTCCTTTGGTAACCAATACATCTTGGTAGCAATTGATTACGTCTCTAAATGGGTTAAAGCCATAGTTACTATTACTAATGATGCCAAAATGATGGTTTAGTTCTTTAAGAAACATATCCTTACAACCTTTGACACCCTACATGCAATTATTAATGATGAAGGATCACGTTTTTAAATCCTTGCTAAAAAAGCATAGGGTAACTTACAAGATTACAATGCCTTATCATCCTTAAATAAGTGGCTTAGTAGAGGTATCAAATAGGGTGATCAACCGTATTTTAGAGAAGACGATCAACTCTTCAAAGAGGGATTGGTTGTTGAAGCTTTTTAATGCACTTTGGGCATATAAAATTGTTTACAAGATGCCAATTGTTATTACTCCTTATCATTTAATGTTTAGGAAAGCTCGTCACTTGTCGGTCAAATTAGAGCATAATGTTTATTAGGCAATAAAATTTATATACTTCGATTTACATCTTTTTGATGAAAAGAGGAAACTTTAGCTCAATGAAAACAAAAGGGGGAGACTTTTTAACTCAAGCTTATGAAAACAATCAAATCTAAAAGGAAAGACTAACCAGTAGTATGATAGTCACATTTTGAAAAATAAGTTCAAAGAAGGGTAAAAGGTGCTACTCTTTAACTCAAGATTGCACTTCTATTTAGGAAAATTCAAGTTTAGGTGGTCAGGATCATTTGTCATAGTCAATGTTTATCCTCATGGTGTCATTAAGATTGCAAACTCTAAAGGTGAACTCTTCAAAATCAACAGACACTGCTTAAAGCGATATTTTGAAGAGGAGACTACACAAAAGGTGGAGACTCTTTAGCTACCATATACATCTGTATAGAAGCCAAGCAAAAGGGTCAAGATAAAGACCTTAAACTAGCATGTTCTTGGGGTAATTACCTATATTTTATCCTTATTTATTTTGTGTGTTCCATTTTTTCTTTTCTTTTCTTTTAATGTCCGCTCTTATTTTGTAGGAATTTAGCTAAAGGAACCCAATATGTAAAGCTTTAAAATTAGTTTTGGGGAGTATTCTTGCACACTTTTTAATGCTTTTCATATTGATTCTTATGTTATTATGTTATGTCTTTGTGTTTGACATGAATTTGGCATATTTGCTTATGTTTTATGTTATTCTTTATGTTAAAAGAGGTTAAGATTAGCATATGGAAGTAGAGGATAAGTCCAAGGGTCATAGGATGATCAATCCATGCAAAATAGATTTTTAGGTGATCACACGACCTAAACAAATGACCATGCATCAAAAGAAAGCCTCTAGGAAGTAAAAAATGGTGTCATATGGCCATAACTCTTTTGTACTCCAAAATCTTGAAGCTTTCCAGGTCGTATGGTCACGTGACAAGGTTGTGTACCCTTCTTACTCCCATAATCCTAAAACTACCCATATCATAAGGCCATACAACACAACCTTGTGATTTTCAAATACACCCTTTTAAACCTCATGGCTTTCACCTTATTCTCACTTTTCTCTCGAAAGCCCTAAATACAATTGTGTGCCCCTCCATGTTTACCCCTAATTTGGCCTTTCCCCTTTAAAAACTCTACTAAAACACCTTTCTACACCTTTCAATCTTCCTATTCATCATGGGTAAATATTAAAAGGACATAGCCAAGCATGGACCCAACTCTTCACACTCTGCTCCTTCCCTAGGTGCTCCTTCGATCTTTGAGAAAGATGAACACGGACTAAGTATGCCACCCTTTCTAAATGCCTTATTATCCCCACCAAATTCATAGATATAGGTGCTCTTGCTAATGTAGGATTGCTTGATTAGGTTCAGAACATCTTAGGATCCTTCAATGAGAGTAATTTGTTGAGCTTCATACCTTTTCTTATAAAGAGTTGATTATAGAGTTTCTTGCTAGTTTGCACATTGAATCTAGGAAAATGGGAGCCTTCATCCTTTTAGTACCATTACTTTTGAATTACTCAATATGCCACATACCCTTTCTTTAAATGAAGTTGTTGAAGCCTTTCAACTTAATAATAGTGGGTTTATTAATTTTTTAGAGAATTTTGATAATCAAGAAGTTTAGGTTTCCTTAGGTAGTACATCTCGATATGAGGCACAAGTTAGTAAGGTGTTAGAAATTAAGGAACCTATTTTGAAATATATGCATCTATTGCTTTCATCATTAGTCACGGGTAGAGGAGAAAGCACCAAGGTAGTATATCAAATTGAATTGTTGTTCTTATGGTATATGAAGTTTGATCACTCCATAAACATAGCTTGGTGGATCATTCATCATATGGGTAGGGTTGATAAGATAGATAGCTGTGGTATTCATTTTAGTAGGTTTGTGACCATCCTTGCCCTTTATGTATGGGCTTACAACCCTACCTTTACTTCACATCTCACCAAAGCTAAGCATGACTATTGCTTATCTTATGAGAGTATGATGCAGATAGGGATTATTAAGAATGTGGGTGATCAATACGAACTAGTTGGTGATGCTTAAGTAGAAGGGAGTAATGAAAAGGATTTACCACCCTAAGATGTACCTATAGGAAAGCCATCCATTATTATCCTGCTTCCCCCTTCTATGGGATAGTTAGAGGAGATTTTGGCAAGGATAGAATCAAGGTTAGAACATGGACTATCATCAAGTTGTTTTTAAACAAGATGTTTGCCATCAACTTGCGAATTCAAATTCGAGGATGCAGGATATTAATAGGTGCCTCTAAATCTACTTCAATCATTTTGGTTTCCATCCACCTCCATACTAGTTAGATTGATCATCCCATCTTATCTCTTATTATGTTTCTTTAATGCTTATGATTTACTGTCTTTTAGTCTATTTATTCTTGGATTTATTTATGTTTGAACAATTTCCCTTTTTTTTTTTTTTTTTTTTTTGTGTTTGGCTCTTATTATGAAGAGTTGTATGCTATATTTTTGTATGCCTTGATTGCCTTGGAGGCATTTTGTGCTTATACTTAGCCTTTGAACTCTTGTGATTATGGTTATGTGAAGTTTTCATTTTCTTATGTTTCTCATGGCTTATTATTGTGTAGTTCCTTGTGCCTTGTTTACATATGATAGAATTTTGCAACATTCTCCTCTGGAACTTTGAAAGGGAAGTCTCCCTCCTTTACTAATTATTTTTATTTTTGGATCATTAGGGACACTGATGTTTAAGTTTTTGAGGATTTCTTTTGAATTCTTTTGCCTTCAATTATTCATTGCACCTATGTTTGCACTTGATAATATTTTTGCCTTTATGTTTGCAAGTAATTTCTTTTTCTAGCTTAATGTCATTTTAACAATTAGTATGGTTATTTTTGGTTTGGGTTTTAAGGTGAAAAAATCGATGAAGAAATTTTATAATCTTTGTTGGAATTTGTTAGGTTTATTTCCCTTATGCCAAACAATTATATTTCTATTCAAAAATTTGTTGAACACAATAGAACAAATTCTACATAATTGTCTAAATAGGAATTTGTTTTCTATGAGATTTTTCAATATTACCACTTTAGGCTAGAGGAAACGTTTACATATGCTAGAATTCACTAAATCAAATTTTAAGGTGAAATCCTAAGACTTGGCCATTTTGAGGAAGTGATTAAGGTGGTCTTTGGTTGCTCCATTATTCCCTATCCATACCTTGATTTACATTGACCCTTAGTGCCCATTTAAGCTTTATAAAAATACTCCTTTGAGAGTATTGATATCATTTTCTTTCTTTAACCCATAACCATCATTATAATCATATAACGTAAATGATCTTTTGCCTCCATTGTCAAGAGAATAGAGTTAGGATATGTTTGTATAATAATGTGTTGTGTGTTAAGACATACATGTGCATATGTGCATATTTAAAGAATTTGCAAAAAGAGGCTCATTTATTAATACACTTTGCACTCTAAAGATCAATTCCAATTTGGGGGAGGCATATTGATATTTTGAAATTTTGCTCTTATATATGCATCTTTGAAAAAAAAAAAGAAAAAAGAAAGAAGTGAACATGAATGAATGAAAGTGAGATGATGATGGATGAAAGAAAGAACAAAATAGTAAGAGAAAACATGATGTGATCAAGCCATAAAGGGAAAACAAAGGGGGTGTTATGGATGCCTTGTAAAGATTGAGTAAGGGCAATGCACATGAAGTGTTTCATCATACTTCACTTCATTAGCATAACTAATATCGTAGAAATTTGGTCACATCTTGATAGCCTTAACCCAAACCTTACATTACAAACTATTAGAAGACTCATTAACCTTAAAGTTGCTAAGTTCTGCATTAGTGGAGACAAGTGATTTAGTTTTTCCTATGATCATATGTGATTCTTAGGAATTGAGGAAATGTCTTGCTCATGTGAATATGAAAGGGGATCAAAATAACAAATGAAATATGATGCTAAGGTGCACACACACACACACACATACACACTATTGTGCTTGATTGATTACAAATCAAATATGAATAGTTGGACCTTGTTATCATCATAAATGAAGTTACTTAATTAAGGAAAATCATGGTTATAACTAAGATAAATTTTCTCTTTAAAGCCTTAAAACTCAACTCTAAGCATTTGAGTTGTTGAATTATGCATTGGTGAGGAAAAGGATTGTTTGAGGATAAATAATTGTTCAAGTTTAGGGGAATTTATTTGTTATTATATTCATCATATTTTTATAGTTAAATTCCCCTAAAATTCATACATTACCATTTAATTTTCCATATGTATAGACCTAATGTAAGATTATTGATGTTTTATAGGCTAAAGAGTAGAAAAATGAAGATTAAGGTGATAAAGGAAAAAGGCAAGGCCTTGAAGCATGGTTGTGCGCCTTAGTTGCTCAAGAAAGGAAAAAGAGAAATAAAACACGTGACCTCGAAGCATGGTTATGCATCCTGGCAAGTTAAAAAGTGCATGGTCAATTGCGGTGTCAAGTGGTCGTGTACCCCATTAAAGGTAGAATTACAAGCTTATTACTTTAAGGATTCTCTTCCTTTTGAGGGACCATAAGCTTCCTCCATTGTGAAAATGGTTTGAGCATTATTTAAAGGAGAAATAAGCTGGAATTGAGGCATGAAGGATTAAACTAAGGAAGAGAATACTATTTAAGAAGGTTTTCATTATGGAGTTAGAGAGAGAAAAGGTGCAAGTAATTAAGGAAATCAAGTAAAAGTTAATGGCTACTCTTAGGGTTGATTTGACTATTTTCTTCTCTTTTTCTTTCCACCTCATTATGAATTAAACTCCTTTTAGCTAGGGTTATAAATGGATCTTGTATGACTTTTATTAGGTTTTCTTAATTTAAGTCTTTTTGGTTTCTTTCGTTATTGGTGTTAGAAATTGTTAAGTACTTAATGTTTGGTTAACTGGCCAATGTTTATCTTAGTTTTGTGTAACAACAATTGAGAGATGTTTTTCATAGAATGGAACTATCAAGAATTTCCTTATTTTTTTATTAAGTTATAGAACCTTAACAAACCATTGTTATCCATAGAGTCTTGCTTTGTGAGGCAATTGTAATATGCTTAGCATTTAAGTTGAGAAACCTTTAGCTTAACATGCCTTTGTATGTCAATTTTCGTTAGACTAGGTTAGTCAAATCTAGGTCAAAGGTCTTTTTTGATATTAACAATGTAGATTGATAGGTTCTAATGTTAAAGGTCTTTTTTGATATTAACAATGTAGATTGATAGGTTCTAATGTTATTTTTAAGTGTTGATTTTGTAGTTTTGAAGATTGGTTTGCATTAAAAGTTGGATGAGAGTTTAAATCTCAAGCTTTGTGAAAGGACATCTAATTTGCAGTCAAGAACTTCGAATTCATGACCACGACATTGCAAAAGAATATGATGGACTTGAACCAGCAAAATTCGATGAGAAAATTACAGTCGTGACCTTGCCTAGAAAGACATGATGATTAGATATATGACTTCACGGTGTCATCATTTTGGCAATCGCGATTGAGACTTTTGTATTCACTTAGAAGGAGTTGAGTCCATAACTAGAGCCTACTAGGTGTGCAAGAAAACCATTGGCATATCAAAATTCACGATAGCAAAATATCCTTCTTGATTGCAACCTGTTGAATCATTCTCTCTTTATCAAACAAAAGTATTCGAGGTCTTAATTGCGCCCAAGAGGAAATTAAATTGCGATCGCGACTTTTGGTTGGTTGGAAGAACACAACAACTATTTTCTCTTAGAAGACCAATAACATCATGCCACGTGGACTAGCCGTTAGATACAAATGAGGTTCTTTATCACAATTTTGATATTTTTAGCGTAAGATGGAAAATCATGACTGTGACTTACCATTCACGACCGCAAAATTAGTCTGACAGACATTTAATACAAAATCTGTCTTTGCTTGTTTTAGAGATTTAGACATAGTTCATTAGTAACCTCTTTGATGGTTATTGCCTATAAATACTCCACCAAACAGATATGAATACAAAATAATATCATTGAATATAGCTAAACTTTTATAATTTTGCTTCTAAACCTTTTATTCTTTGTATGTGAGTTAATATTATTGGGTGTAAGCATTAAACACCATTGTAATTGGATTTAAGAGTTAGCTTAGTTGTCAAAACTCTTGTAATAGGTTAAGTGTGAGCCTTTGAGAAAGCACTAGAGAAAGGTTTTTGTGTGAGCCTTAAAACACAAGTTGTAAGGATGTGTGTGAGCCATTAAAACATATAGTGTACCAATTTGGTGTGAGCTTGACAACACCATTTAGAGTTAGTAGAACACCTAACTGTAAAGAAATGGGGAGTGGATGTAGGGTTCATTAACACCGAAACCACTGTAAAAACATTGTATGTTCTTTCCTTCTTAATCTCCTAAATTCATTATATTCCCTTTAAATTTTTAAATTCCCACCAATCCAACCCCCTTCTTGGTGCACAAGGGCTAAAAAGTGATATCATAGCCAAGTTCTCATTAGAATTCCTAATTGAGTGAGCAAAGAAACATGACATAAGAAGGAATCCATAATTATCTCAAGCCATACTATAATGGATCTGACTATACGCATTAGAAGTATAAGATGGACATATATTTGGACAGTGATGTGGTGGACCTTCGAGATATTGTGGCAAAAGAATGGAAGCCTCTAGCAAAGGTGGTTCATGGAAGTGAAGAGTTAATCCCAATGGAAGAATGGGTGGAAGCTCATAAAATATCAAATGGAAGAAACAAAAAGGCAATGCCAATCCTTCTTAGTTCCTTATCAAGGGAAGAAATATGAAGAGTTCAACATTGCCTCACAACCCATGAAATTTGGAAAGCTTTGAAAAATTCCCATAAAGGTAAAAACCTTAGTGAAATCCAGTAAATTGGAGATGTATGTGACAAAATAGGAGCTATTCATGATAAAAGTTAACAAAAGCATCACCGATATGATGAATAGACTTCTATCAATCATCACAAACATGAAGAAATTTCGAAGAATACTCACCAATCATGAGGTAAACACTAAAATACTTAAATCTTTACCTCTTGAAAAGTTTGGTGCCAAGGTATATAACACACAAAAGTCAAATCCAAACATTGGAAAAGTGCCAACAAATGTCCTCATAGGTAAGCTTCTCACTCATGAGTTAGCCTTAAAAAAGGATGAGAAGATGAAGAAGATGAGAGGGTAAGGGTATAAGAATGATAAAATAGAGAAAAAGACTTTAGCTCTCAAGTCCTCATCTAAAGACAAAGAAGTAGAGGCTATTTCAAGTGATGATGATAGTGAAAATGAAGAGAAGGAGTTAGCTACGCTTTCTAGAAGAACCAAGAAGCTAATAAGAAGAAGAAAGGATAGAAGGAACTTTAAGAAAGCATCTCCCAACCTTAAAAAAAAAAAAAAGAATAGTGAAGTAACATGCTATGAGTGTGGTAAGCAAGACCACATCAAGTATGATTACCCCAAGCTGAAAAAGAAGAAGAAAGGGGACAAAGAAAAGAAGAAAAGCTTTAAAGCTACTTGGGATGACAATTCAAGTAAGGAGGATAAAGATGAGGAAGTAGCAAATCTATGTTTCATGGCACAAGATGACTTTTCTAATGAGGTAAGTTCTTCACCCCATTCTTGTGGAAACTATGATGCATTAGTTGATGTAGATGATGATCTCTTAGAAGCTTGTACCTTAAAGTGTGAAAAATATAAGTCATAAATGAAAACTTATAAAAATAAATGCTCAAAACTAGAAAATGAGTTTAACTGATTAAATGAGCTTATAAGTAAATTGAGGACTTTAAAAGAATAACTCAAAAAATTAGTAGAAAGTCTTAGTAAGTCTTCCTCTTCCCTAAATTCCTTAAGAAAGTAAAATGATAGCTTAAAACTATAGGTTATTAGAAATTCCATTTCTAAGTTTCACAAAGGGAATGAAGCTTTTGATACATTAATTGTATCTTAAAGACCTCCCCTAGTGAGGCATGGTCTTGGCTTCAATGCAGCCTCTTCATCATCTACACCCCCCTCTCACAACTTTCATTAGAGCTTTAACTCTTCAGACATCTAGTATTAAGGTAGTTGGAAGGAAGAGTGCTCATAGCACTAAACCACTAATGCCCAAGGCCAAGGGAAAGACATCTTAAGGCTCAATGTCGAACCTTAAAAAGGCTAATCATTCATTCATCTACACTAAGAAACATGCTCACCCCAACACATATAAAAATTCTCTTTTACTCCTAATCATTCATACACATGCTTACACTCGCATCATCATAGTATGAGGGCCCCTACTCATACCAAAGCTATGTATAGGAGAAAAACTTAGAATTCTAACTCCATTGTCATTATTGCATGATGTTTGGTCATATAAATATCTTTTCTTGCATTTGGAAAGCTTACTTCAAATTAGAGGACCGTTCAAGACCTAACCCCTAAGGACCTAAGTATGCTTGGGTACCTTAACAAAAGTGATTTGCTTATATTGTGTAAGATTGTATGGCAGTCGCCAATGATGACAATGATTAGCATGTGGATAGTGGATGGTCAAAGCATACGACGGGCAACAAAAAGTTCATAGCCAGAAAAGAGAAAGAAGGTGATAATGTCACTTTTGGGAATAATGCTAAGGGTAAGTAATTGGCATTGGAACAATTGATAAGAATGGTTGTTCATTTATTAAAAATGTTCTTTTAGTAGATGTTTTATAACATAATCCACTTAGTGTAAGTCAATTATGTGATAAGGGTAACAAAGTCACCTTTGACCCTAGAGAGTGTTAGATTACCACTTTGGTGGATGAATGGGTAATCTTCAAGGTTGAAAGGAGGGCAATACTTACTTATTTGACTTAGTCAATTTGGCTAACCAATCTTTTAAATGTCTTGTGTCCCTTAGCAATGAGGCTTGGCTTTGGCATATAAGTCTTAGTCATGCTAGTGGAGCTCTTACAAAACCTATCAAAAGGAAAGCGAGTGGAAGGTCTTCCTAAGCTAAAATTCTCAAAGGATAAGACATATGGACCATGCCAAATGGGGAAGCAACATCTATCTTCATTCAAAGCAAAAAATATTATAAGTACATCTAGACCACTTCAACTTATCCATATGGACTTGGATGGACCTACTAGGAGTGCTAGTTTAGGTGGAAAGAATTATGCATTTGTTATAGTTGATGGTTACTTTAGGTTTACTTATGTATCCTTTCTAGCTCATAAGAATGACAATGTTTATGCTTTTAAAAGTTTTGCAAAAAGAGTTCAAAATGAAAAAGGTTACTTTATTTCTTCTATAATGAGTGACCATGGAAAGGAATTTCAGAATGAGTCTTTTGAAACTTATTGCCAAGAAAATGGGATTTCTCATAACTTTTCAACTCCTAGAACACCATAACAAATGGTGTTGTAGAAAGGAAAAATAGAACTCTAGTAGAGATGGCTAAAACCATGCTCAGTGAGTAGTCCTTACCTAATTACTTTTGGGCCGAAGTCATCAATACCTTTTGTTATATTGCTAATCATTTTTTCAAGAGATCCATTCTCAATAAAATCTCTTTTGAGCTTTGGAATGTTAAAAAGCCTAAGTTGTCATAATTAAGAGTTTTTGGGTGCAGTTGCTACATTTTAAATACTAAGGACAATCTCAAAAATTTTGATTCTAAAACAAATGAAAGTATTTTCTAGGATATTCCACCTCAAGTAAAGCCTATAGAGTATTCAATAAAAATACCATGGTTGTTGAGGAGTCAATGAACATTATGTTTGATGAATCTAATAAACTTGATATTGGGAAAGGCTCTTTTGTTGATAGTCTTGCAGCTGAATTTGAGAAAATCAAGTTGGAGTCAACTTTAAGAGAAATGGTAATAGAACTTGGTGAAAACAAATCATCAAAAGAAAAAAAAGAATCTTAACTACAACAAGCAAAAATTCTAGCTCAAGATCTTCCTAATGATTGGAGATTCTCCAAACATCATTAATCGATCTAATTATTAGTGATACATCCAAGGGAGTAAATACTAAATCTCAACTTAATGCATTAGACAATAATTTTGCATTTGTTTCTCAATTTGAGCCAAAATCAATTGATGAGGCTTTTAATGATGAGAGTTGGGTGATTGCCATGCGAGAGGAACTTAATAAATTTGAGAGAAACAAAGTATGTGAACTTGTTCCTAGGCCTAAGGAATGCCCCACTGTAGTATTCAAGTGGGTGTATAGGAATAAGTTAGATGAGCAAGGTTTCATTACTAGAAATAGGGCTAAATTGGCTGTAAAAGGGTACAACCGGGAGGAAGGCATTGATTATGATGAAACATATGCCTCCACAGCAAGATTAAAGGCCATTAGGATTCTCTTAGCTCATGCATGTCACATGAACTTTAAACTTTTTCAAATTGATGTTAAAAGTGCATTTTTAAATGGTCTCATTAAGAACGAATTTTATGTTGAACAACCTCTGGGTTTGAATCTCACATTTTTCCAAATCATGTTTTTAAACTAACTAAAGCCTTATATGGTTTGAAACAGCTCTAAAAGCTTGGCATGAAAAGCTTTGCTAATTTCTTTTACAAAATGATTTTGAGAAAGGAAAGATTGATACTACTTTATTTGTCAAAAAACATAATCAATACACACTTATTGTACAAATATATGTTGATGACATTACAATTGGCGCTACTGTTGAATCCCTTTGTAAGGATTTTTTTAAGTGTATGACTAAGGAATTTGAAATGAGCATGATGGGAGAGCTCAAGTTCTTTCTTAGCCTATAAATCAAGCAAACCAAAAAGGACATCTTCATTAACCAAATCAAGTACATATAGGATCTACTCAAAAAATTTGGTATGGATGGATGCAAATTAGTAAAGACACTAATGAGTGTTATCATCAAACTAGATAAAGATGATGAATCAGACAAGTCTGGTTATGAAAAGAGATATAGAGGTATGATTAGTTTTCTACTCTATCTCACTGCCTTTAGACCCGACATCAAGTTTAGTGTATGCATGTGTGCTAGGTTTCAATCATGCCCTAAAGAATCACATCTTAATGTTGTTAAAAGGATTCTCAAGTATTTACATGGTACATTGCACTTAGGTTTATGGTATTATAGGAATTCATCTTTTAGTCTGTTAGGTTATTCAGATGTAGATTATACTGATAGCTTATTAGATAGAAAGAGCACTTTTAAAACTTGCCAATTTATAAAAGAATGTTTAGTTTTTTGGTTTAGTAAGAAATAAGCTTTAGTTGCATTATCCACTGTTGAAGCAGAATATGTAGCAGCAGGTTATTGTTGCACCCAGGTTGTTTGGATGAAACAACAACTAAAGGATTTTGGCAAAAGTTTTTTTTATCACATTTCCATCAAATGTGACAATATAAGTGCGATAAATCTTTCAAAGAATCTCAGCTTTTCTCCTTGAATCACTAGGAATCAGGCATGAAATTCATGCTTTCTTATCTAATTTGGGCTGGAATGAGCTTATCTTCTGACATGAACCTGGATACAATGAAATAGTTAAGGAGTTAATGTGCATGGTCACATTAAGCAGAAGTGCCGAAATCAAAGTAGGTCAGTGTAGGTTAATCTTTCAGTCTTTATAACCTTTAAACAACTCTTTAACCTTTTCAACCTTCAAGTGGGAAATGATATCCCTTTCATCATCTTTGCACTTGATATCATCTATTATGAATTATGGTCTAAAATTTCCATCAAAACAAAACAGGAACCGAAAACATCTTTGGGCAAATATATCCAGACCCTTCAAAATTGACTCCTTCACCATATCATCACTTTTTTTGTAAATACTAAAGGTGATGGGAATGACAAGGTCTCTCAAAAGGATCTACCCTTCTTATTTTGCTTAAACAAAAGCAAACCATCCAAACCCACGATACCTTATGGATCAATTGATTTCCATGAGTAGTAAGCCCATAGCCAATTCCTTCTACCCACTCATGTCATAACAATCTATAGGTATGTGCAACCCTAAATGAGGAAAATGAAAAATTTCTTACAAAGAAATACTTGCCATCTCATAATTTTCTTGACTTGCCCTACCTTATCAATGCCAAGGCTATACACCCAAACTCTTACACCTATACCTTAGGTTCTTTAGGGCTAACAAACTTGAAACCTCTCAAGCCTTAAAGAAGAAGAGGCTTGTGATAGAGGAGGGTAGCCAATCAATCCCATCTCCCAAGCCCAAACAAACCTAAACTCAAGTCCTCTGCCATCTCTCTCTCCTCAATAAATAAGAAACTAGACAAAGTTATAAGGATGATCAAGAGGAGTTTTCTTCTATTTTCCCACCTTTATAGTGACTTGATGGACCTCCAAGAGAAGGTGGATGCTATACCTTACCACATGTCTGATGTTGAAGATTAGGAGGATACTCAAGAAGAAAAAGAAAATGAAGAGGCGAAAGAAGGGGATGAAGCACAAGGTGGAGGAAATGAGGAAGTTAAAGATTCAAGAGATAATGATTTCTCTTCAAACTTTTAGTTTTCTATTCTTAGGCTTGTAATCATCTTATGTCTTTTTTTATGTTTTATCTTATGGCTTAAGTTTGTGATCCACATCTTTATGTTTATGAATATGTCAATGAAATTTGAAGTTTATGTTTCATATATTTATTCTTGAAGGATGATTGTTTTTCAATTTAATCCCTCTATACTCATCCTAACATTTGCTTGCCAATTTAATTACTTTATCTCATCCTTGCCTTTTGACCTCTTTTTTTATCTTGACAAAAGGGGAGAGAATGTATAAAGAGAAAGTGAAAAGGAATTGCATAATCAAGGGGAGTATAATTTAAGGGAGAACAATTTTAATTTAGTTATTTATTTTCCTAGTCAAATTCGCTTTTCAATAAGTTTTGATTTGTTAAAAAATGTTAACCATCTCAACTTCTCACTAATGCAATCCATTATCCTTTGCAAAATCAATCCAAGTTGTCAAAATAAAAAATGGGAGATTATTAGACTAGGTTGGTCAAACCTAGGTCAAAGTTCTTTTTTGATCCTGACAATGTAGATAGATAAGTTCTAATATTATTTTTAAGTGTTGATTTTGCAGTTTTTGAAGATAGGTTTGTATTGGAAGTTGGATGGGAGTTTAAATCTCAAACTTTGCGAAAGGACATCTAATTCATGATCAAGAACTTCTAATTCGTGAACATGACATTGCAAAAGAAAAGGATGGACTTGAACCTGTCAAATTTGTGAAGAAAATCACATTCATGACCTTGCCTAGAAAGACATGATGATCAAACAGACGAATTCGCGATGTTATCGAGTTGGCAATTGTGATCACAACTTTTATAGTTGCTTAAAGGGAGCTGAGTCCATAACTAGAGCCTGCCAGGTGTCCAAGAAAATCATTGTATATCAAAATTTGGAGAGTGAAAAATACTTCTTGACCGTGACTTGCTAAATCATTCTCTCTTCATCAAACAAAAGTATTCGCAGTCTCATTCGCACCTAAGAGGAAATTAAATCATGACCACGACTTTTAGTTGGTTGGAAGAACACAAGGGATATTTTCTCCTAGAAGACTAATAACATCATGCCATGTGGACTAACAGTTAGATACAAATAGGGTTCTCTACCGTGATTTTGACCTTTTTAGCGTAAAATAGAAAATTGCGACTACGACTTACTAATCACGATCACAAAATTAGTCTGGCAGGCATTTAATACAAAATCTTCCTAGCTTGTCTTTAAGATTTAGACATAGTTCATTGGTAATGTTTTTTTGGTGATTATTGCCTATAAATACTCCACCAAATAGACATGAATGCAAGAGAATATCATTGAATATAGCCAAACTCTTGCAATTTTTCTTCTCAACCTTTTATTCTTATATGTGAGTTAATATTGTTGGGTATAAGCATTAAACACCATTGTAATTGGGTTTGAGAGTTAGGCTAGTTGTCAAAACTCTTGTAATAGGTCAAGTGTGAGCCTTTGGGAAAATAATAGAAAGAGGTGTTTGTGTGAGCCTTAAAACATAAGTTGTAAGGTTGTGTGTGAGCCATTAAAACACATAGTGTACAAGTTTGGTGTGAGCTTGAAAACACCATTTAAAGTTAGTAGAACTCCTAATTGTGAAGAATTGAGGAGTGGATATAGGGTTCATTAACACTTGAACCACTATAAAAACATTGTGTTTTCTTTCCTTTTCCTTCTCCTTGAATCTCTGAAATTCATTATCTACCTTCTAAATTTTTAAAATTTCACCAATTCAACCTCCCTTCTTGGTGCTCAAAGGCCAATAATTTATACTCAAGAAAGATTAATGATCACCTTAATGATTGGATAGTAGCACATGATGCATGAACTAATTAGACAAAGATTAGGAAACCAAAAAAAGATCATTAAGTGAAGTTGAACCCTTAGCCATTCTCATCAATTGATTGTCTCACATTATTATTAGTGTTTTACTTAATTTTCTTATTTACAATTTTATTTATCATCCTTTATTATTTCTCTAGATAATATAAGATATAAGATACTTCTTACTTAAACTCGATCCTCGTAGGGACGATATTCATACTAACAAGTACACTTTATTACTTTTGACATGTGCACTTGTAGCTTAAGGGTTTTTTATATAGCATGCACTTATTATCAGTACATTTATTATGATCTTGATTTGCCTAAAAAGTTCATGGTAGAATGTATACAAAATTGACCACTTCAGAATTTAGTGATTCGGACATCTCCTTAAAAGGTCTTTGAATCTTTCCCAAGTTTCATTTAAGGTCTCCTTACTTGTTGGCTAAATGTTGTAATTTCATTGCAAAGCCTCATTGTCGTAGAAGGAGGGAAATATTTCTTAAGGAAGGCTTGAGAGATTTAGTCCTATGTAGTGATGCTTTTGGGTTCCAATGAATTGATCTATGCCTTAGATTTGTCTTTGAGAGTAAAAGTGAAAAATTTGCAATCTACTGCATCAACAAACATTCTATTTTGCTTCAAAATATCACAAATCTCTAAAAAGTTTGTTATATGGGCATTGTAATTTTAGTAAGAAAGGTCATGGAATTGAAGATTGTTGGTAAGCATTTGGATTAATGTCGGTTTGATCTCGAAGTTTTTTGCATTGATGCTTGGTTTAGTAAATGTTAGTTGCAAACCCTCAAGAGGTGGCATAGTGAATTCCCTCAAAGGTTGGTTTTCTTGATTTGCCATCGCTTGATTCCATTAGTGTTCTTACCTTTTTTTTAATTTAGGGTGCATTCAATCTTAGGATTAGGAGGGATTAAATCTTTATCATCCTCTTGATTTCAAGTTCTAGTCATGCACCTAGAATAAAGAGTAAGAAACACAAGTTAAAAATAGAAAATAAAATTCTAGATTAATATAAAAATAATAACTTAATATTAAAGCTATCAATCCCTAGCAAGGCATTAAAAACTTGATGGGTGATGGGTATAGGATAAGTGTGAAAGTACCATTGAACTATAAATGCACATGTCACAATAGAAAATAAAATACTAGATTAATACAAAAAAATTAACTCAGTATGAAAGTCGTTGATCCCTAATAACAATGCTAAAAACTAGATGGGTGATGGGTGTGTGCTAAGTGAAAAAGTACCCCTAAACTACATGTGCATAAGTCACAATATGTAGCATTACAGCCTAATTATGGACTCTTAAAACAAATATATATATATAATAAACTTAAATAGCATATAAATTAAGAAATATCTAAAACAAACTCACTTGACGTCTTCTATGCTCAACAATCGATATGGAACCCCTAGTATGGTGTGAGGGACAAGAACTAGGGTTGTTTGTCTCTCTATGTTAATTGTATAAGGCATGCATGCTATGCTACTTGAACTCTTGTTTGGCCCACTTTGTCTACCACCTATCCCATACATTGTCTCGAACACTTGCAAGTCACCTACCATTTTGTCTCTATATCGACAAATTGTCATTCTAATGTGTAATTGCATGTTGCTCTTACCTCCTAATTCGTGCATGTAGCAATGGATCCCACGTAAAATGCTTCTAAAAAAATAATAAGCAAAATTCATTAGAACCTTACATTTAGATAAGCAAAATTCATTAGAACCATACATTTAGGTAAACAAAATTATAAATAAAATGAGACAAAGTACTAAATTAATATTGTAATTAAAATTGGGTAGAAATTTGAGATAACCAAAATCTATTTGACCTCATGCTACAGGCATCCAAAATGATTTGCTTACAAATAGTGTTTTAGAACTTTAAATATTAATACATGCTTTTCAAAAAATCCATAATAACATAATAAATTTTCATTTTCAATTATACTTATAACAATCGTACAACAACAATAAAGACTGTAACATTTAAAAAGTATGGTTTTCATTTATACCTTAAACTCCTCACACTTCTTTAGCTCCTTGATTGACTGAACCTTTTAACTTTTCATGCTCCTAACCTTGCTCTTCTTGATTGATCCTTAGCTTCTTGATCTTGTATTATAGCTTTTCTCTTGAATTAGGGTGTTTTTAGAAGACTATGGATGTTCAATTTCATGCCTTTGATGCCTTTCTATAGTGCCTTTAATCTTTAGCTAATTAGGAAGCCTTAAAGTTTGAAAGAAGAAGTAATTATGACTAAAAAGGAAGCTCAAAATCTTCCAATTTAGATTACATGGCCATGTGGAAAATGCATGGCTATGTAGATCAATGATTCCTTTTTAATGCTTTCGCAATTCATTTTTTTACATGATCAAGTTCATCATGCTACATGGTCGTGTAACTTTTTACATGTCCATGTAGATTTCTTACATAGGCATGCTTACATATCAAGTCTTCTTCGGCATCGTATCAAGGTCGTGTCCTTAGTATTGTGAATGCGTTCATAGTCATCTACCTACTTACATGACCATGGAAATGTGATATGCACTTAGACTTTAGCTAATATTTCTCCACATGAGCATTCTTCAAGCCATGTAAATCATGCCTTCAGAGAGTACACAACCATGTACTATTTTACATGGTTATAGAAATGCTTATTTTCACCTTTTAAGCTTATTTCTTCCTTTTTTGAGCTACAAATCATATAAACACTTCATTGTATTTCCACTTATTTATGGCCATAGAAAGAAAAAACAAAAATTACAAGGATGGATTTTTAGAACTATAAATATAGTTTAAAAAAACATAAATTTTCTTCTTCTATTTTTCTTTTTTCCAAACTCATTTGTGCAACTTTTTTTAGCTCAAACCCAACTCAAATAAAATTCAAAACAACAAAAAAGCATAATAGATAAACTTTAAACCCACCTAAGATTACAGTAGGTAAACTTGTGAAATCAATCTAACCTATCGATTTTGAAGAAAAAACTACTTTAACCACAACGCAACAACACTTGGATTTCGAAGCAACAACAAATGTAATAGGGATTTTAAAGAAACCACAACTACATTACAAAAAAATAACCAATGCGTCCAAATACAACTCTAATATTTTTATTTTAAAAACCCTAATAATTAAAAAATGAAACTAACGCTAACCTGGTCCAGTAATCTTATTCCACCACTTGAGAGACCCATAAATAAATAAAGAGCAATTGATCTGTAATGGAGAGAGCGAATGAGAGAAGGATGTAATTAAGATGTAAAGGGAAAATGAGAGAGAGAGTTTGAGATAATACTAGAGATATGGAGAGCAATGAGCAAATAGAGAAAAAGTTTGAGAGACAAAAGAGAGTATAAGTCGAGAGAGAGAGAGAGAGAGAGAGCAAATTAAAGGATTTAAAACAAAGATGATATGTAAAAAAGGAGTGATGGCAGCAAATTCATGTTGTTTCACACCTATTCTTAGTAACAGATAATTTGTTACTAAAATTAAGTAAAGTAGCATGAATAAACCATTACTTTACACAACTACTTAGAAATAAACAAAATCCATTGCAAAGTAACCAACATCTAGATTAGGAATGAATAAAGTTTGTTGCTAATTAGCGATGGACACATCCGTCGCTACACGTACGACTTCATTTTAACGATAGATAACCACTCTATCACTAGTTATTAATAACATCATCCCATGCTAACAACCCTTACATAATTGGTGCCAATTCGTGTTAATAAATAACGATAACTAACATATCCATCACTAAATTATCATCGCAAATTCTTGTTATTCCATCACTAAAATTTTGCACCACCTAGTGGTGCCAAACTAGCGACGGAATAGTAACATATTTATTTTTCATTGTTAATTTCCATTCATCACTTGTCATTATTCCCTCACTAACTTCAGCCTTAGTGTTTCCTTCTTTGATCCATTGAGAATTAACAATGGATTCTAGTCTATCACTAAATTCCCTTATTATTTTCACACCTTTCTTGTAGTGTGTATAACTAACTCACTTAGCTATACAACCAAGTTTCCAACCCTAATAGATGAAAAATTTTAAATAGTTTATTATTGACTACCACATGGTTATATAGCTAACTTTTTTGCTACACAAACAACTTAAAAATCCTAATTTCAAAACCTTCTTGATCTGTTAAGAATCGAGTTATCTAAGCCATTTTGGCTAAGGTGCACTTACTCCCTCGCAATAAATACCCCTCCATCTGAGAGAAGAAGGAGGAGGCATTTTGAACCTTGTGTTACTTTACCAAATTTGTTACTTAACTCACCTAAAAATAGAAACCCTAACACTCAAACACTTTATTAAAAGATCCAAGGTAGACTTTAAGCCTAAAAACCTAACTTTGAATCCATCCGTTACATTTTGGAGGATTATTCAAAACTTTAGCGCCTTAGAGGGCAAGACATATTGAACGAAGCATCCTAGGCATTTAAACTTCTTCTTCTTCTTCCCTTGTTCTTTTTCTTTTCATTTTATGAAAATGTAGTCCTACTAGTCTATACGAACCTATTTATGGTCTGTGTAAACCACTAAATGGATTATATAGACAAGAAATTGGTCTGTACAACTCACTTTGATTGAGGAGCAACATATTTTCTCATTTTCTTTCTCATTCATTTGCTCTTGGTTTTTAAGGTTTCAATGAGTTTCTTTTTGAGCTTCGACCACTAAATGGGGTTAGGTTTTCATAACTTAAGATCCCTATTCTCTCATTTAATGGAGTAAGGATAAAAAAGAGAGGGTTTACATTTATGTTTTGATAAAGTTTAATCTTATCTTCTCTTATGTTCCTTTTTTCCATCTCTTTTGTGTTTATGTTACTTAACTAAAGATATAATTGGGATAGGGAATATACATTCCCAAGGACCCCATGACTCTATAGGATGTTTATAAATTACTTATTATGCTTGCAAGTTTTCTCATTGCTATCAAAAGGAGGTGACTAGCTTTTTAGCTTGATCACCTTATTCTCTCTCTTTTTTTTTATGTGGTGATTTGAAGCATAGTGAGGAGAGAGACCAGTGTTTGATGACCCTTATTATTTTTTGATTTCATATTAGGTATACCATAATGTATTCCTTAGCCTTACAACCTTCACTTTTGTTCATTTTGGTTTCTTAGCTTCATCCATAACTAATGATGTTGTTAGAATGCTCAAGATCAGTTGGAGAATTAATGGGGGAGGTTTCAATAATCTAAGAACCCTAAATTATTGTTTTCAACCCCTAACCTAAGGCCTTAACTATTCTCTTAGTGTATTTGCACATCATCTTAATATTATATGACTATTCCCCATTCATCATCTATATGTATTTCCTTTTTACTTATTATTATTGATCTTATGTGTGCTCATATTTGAATTGATCAATGATTGAATTATCTATATGTGGACTTTGGACATAGAAGCATGTTAGGTCTCTTGACTTAAAGATGGATTTGTTATAATCAGCATTATAGATGCATCCTACTCTCAAAGTTATCGTTATTTTTATTATGTTTTATTTTAATGGTAAGACACTAACTTATTGGTTTTCTCTCTTGTAGGTTGATATGCATGTTTCCTTTATTTTCCATGTTTATTTTTTAAAACTATACATGACTTCCCCACTTGATATATGATTGTACCCCTATACCACGGTGTATGTTTTGTAATGCCTTGAAAATTAGAAGTTTGATATCATATGTTAAATGAATGTTTTTAAAACCACTAATTAGATTAATCAATAATAAGGCTAAAATGGTAATTATGAATCAAAGATACTTGGAGGTCAGATCCCTAAATCCAGGCAGTGTGGGAGTGCTTAAGCTCTTTCCTATACCTTACCCAATTTTTAAACCTAATCTTTAATGGAGTGAAGATGATTTGGACCTTCTATATAAGATTGATAGGCTTAGAATTTGTCCTTGCCTGAATTCTTTTTCTGACCAAAGTTAAGTGGTGACTCCATGATGATTAGGGATGGTACCAATGTATTTGTTCCACTATGATCCCCCCATTGACTAATCAAAACTTAGTAAAAGGGCTTCTATCTTATGAGATACTTTATTAAGGATCTCCCGATGATTTAAGATACGAGCCACTACTTGGGGTTGTACCAATGTATGATCCTCGTTCTTTCGATCCCTCATTGATTGATCAGAGGCAAAAGTCACAAGCAAAATTCCATTAGTTCAAATGTAACCTCGACATCAAGGTGCTCACTATGGTGACTCTGCTAAAGACTTTAAATTGACTTTGCATTTGATCTCTAGTTCAATTTTACATTATCCTTGCTATTGATAAATCTATTGCATTCATTTAGCCTACACACTTCACCACATGCCTTTAGATAAATTCATTAATTCTCCAAACTTGAGACTTAAGCTCCATTCAAGTGTAGGAGATAGTAAGGAGCATTGATCACTCACAAGTTAAGTACCTTTAGGTATATCAAATAGAGGTATATAATAACCATTCCTAAAGTTTGTGGGAGCCATTAACTATAACAACTTTTCAAGTATGAGGCACATATAGGAGCCAATAGCACCTTGGAATAAGACACCCTCTTATTTGCATTTTCTTCCAAAGAAAAGGTTGAAGTCCCTAAGGAACATAGCTAGGTATCCCTTCTATAGATATGATTATGTAAATATCCCTTATGTATACCTGTGTATTCCCCATTCCCCGCCATACAAACAGTCTTCCATATGTAAATGTTATTATTTTTTGTAAAATGTTTTTGCACATCCCTTATTCTCTTTACTAAAGGGATCTCATGTTCATATGTATATCTTTATTATCAATGTAAAGAGCTCTCTTGTAAACATTAGTGTATCGTGTGGCTTTTTTAGTTTTCATGTACATATTTAGACTTTTACCCTATTTGATTCAAAAGGGCCATGCATATTCTTTATTTCTTATTAATAGAAGAATAAGACCATACCTAGGAAAGAGCCTCTAAACCTTACACATAGAAGTAATAAGGTTGGAAGGATCTTTTGCCAATAACTTATGCATCTCATTTATACATGCATTTATTATTTGTTCATGTATCATGCTAATAACCCTTGTTTTGTAGCAATCGTAGCTCCATTCATACCTTTGTTGAAAAGAAAGGACAATCGAATAACTAGAAAAAGCAAGATATCTAGACCGGTCTAAAGATAAAAATTATTTCTAGAGCCAATGGTGCCATATAAGATTATAGATAGAATAAGGATTGACCTTAGTAGTATAATGGAGGAGAGGATCGCCAAGGAGGTAAACAAGTGCCTTAATGAGATTTTGAATAAAGATGGAGCATTTGCTAGTAAAACTAATAATGGGAAAATGTCTATGGATACACCACTTATGGTTATTTATGATGATTTATTTAGAATGAGGAATATCATGAGAGCAAGCTGACCAAGGAGGTTGAAAAATGGTTGCAGCTCCTGATGTGCATGTACAGAGCAAGAAGGAGAATGCACGATTTGATGGTCTTGCTAAGCAGTTAGAGAAGATTCAAAAGACTTTAGGCACCATGGATTAAAAATGGGAGATGAACATTAAGGAGTTACTGACACGTAAGCCCAAGAAACTCCCCCCTTAATTTTTAGATGCTTAAGCTTCTAAAGTTCACTGGATTCGAAGATGCAACCTACACTACCAAAAAAAAAAAAAGGTTTTGGTGACCATAAAATATGGTCTCTAAGTGGTCGCTAAACAATATAGTGACCACTTAGCGGCCATATTTTGTGCTAGCTAAAATGTTGGTCATTAAATTTTTAACAACCACAAATACAATGTGGTTGCTAAAGTAGCGACCGCATTATGTGGAGTTTTTGAGATAGATCTAGAGGTTTTTAAGACAAAAGCGACCATAAAAAGTTAATAGAGGCTTTTGAAAAACACTAGGCCAATAACTTAGATTTGGAAGTCACTTGATTTTGAGTTGTTGAGATAGAAAATCAATAAAAGTTTCAATGAATATATAAAAGAGGTGGAAAAATTTAGCCTCTAAAGCAACTACTAGACCAATAGAGAGAGAACAAGTCAAAATGATTGTATAGGGAGCATTACTAAGCATAAGTATTAGGATTAAGGCGATGTTGGTATGTAATTTTGATGATCTTAGAGAAGATGGCTTACAGGCTAAAGTGTTTGAGTCGAAATCAAAGAAATAATATGGTGGAAGAAGAAGCCTGCCACCCTAAGCTCAGGGAGAAGGGAATAAGATTATTGATGTGAACATAGTAAAAGCCCTAAGATAGTTCTTAAATTTTGGTATGCTTCTATTCAAGGCATATTAAAGGTTATAAAAGAAGGGAGTATTGAAGCAATAACACTAAAGTCGCCCCGCAATCCTTCACCTAGGGGATATGATGGCAATACTTATTGTGTCTTTCATCAAGAAGCTAGGCATAACACAGATGATTATTACAGGATAAGACATAAGATCTAAGATCTCATCAACAACAAGACCATTGTTTCAACTAACACTAGGAGACAAGTATAAAGGGAATCCATTTCCAAATTACCATAATGTCTAGCCACCAAATTAAAGAGCCTTTATGATTGACTCTAGGATTTCCAAGGAGGTTGTAATTGGCCACTTTTGAGGAAATGTCCCCTATGAAAGTTATAGCTTTTACTTGTGCCATTAATCCTTGGAAGAGTTGAAATGAAGAAATTAAAGAGGTAAAGAAAGGGAGGATGATCATATTATGAAACAATAGTGACGAAAACAGGGAAGAGAAGCAAGTGATTCATGTGATTAGAAAAAGAAAGTATTACCCGAACTGAAAAGCCCCTAAAAGAAATAGGTTAAAAGTCCATTGGTAAAAGAGAAGAAGGAGGAGAATCCTAGTTTGAGGTGGCTGAAGAAGATGCGTAGCCCAAATCAATATATGGGAATTACTCTTCACTTCCTAGGAGCACAAAAGGGTGATGATCAAAGCCTTATCATGCTTGGTGATCTCTAAAGAAGCATCATCTAAGGATGTGGTGGCCTTAGTTACTAATAATAGGAAGATTACTTATTCTAACTAAGATTCACCACCCAAAGGAAAGGATCACAATATGCCTTGTTCATTTGAGTTCAAGTAAAGGAAGGCAGACTCTATGTGTGATAATTAATGATGGTCTAAGGTAACATTTATCCTTTGAAGCTATCATAAATTTGGGGTGTCTAAGAAAGATCTAAAGGCATTAAATAGTATCATTTAAGCTTATAAGGATAATAAGGGACCAACTACTGGTGTGTTCAAGACTATGGTAAAGACTAGGATTATGGAAGCCATGGTTCTAGTGTTGGATATTCCCATTACTTTCTCATTGTTATTAAAGAGGCCATGACACTATCCTTTAGGAGGCATGCCAACTATTGTACACCAAAAGGTCAAGATTCCTTACAAAGGGGAGATTATTATCAGTGCTTAAGTATGGGAGATAGTGTCAACATTAAGCATAGCTATTCCACATCTTAAAGGCTTCAAGGTTGCTAAAGTTACAAATAAATGGGTTGATATAAAAATGGGGAGTATCATAAAGAATATGAACTTTCTTCCAAGTTGAGGCTAAAAAAGAACTCTATAAGAGTGTCTGAATTTTTATTACAGACCGCCAAAAAGGGGTTAGGCTATCAAAGAGATCAAAGAAAGCATGCAGTGCATGATCTAAGAGGCTCATTATCTGACTTAAAGAAGGAGAAGTTGTTAGGGAAATAAAAGAGGAAACAATTGAAGAAGATAATAATTAGCCAAGATCTAACTTGATGGATGATCTTGAAGAAGCTTTTTTTCAGATACAATTTTGGAGTGTTAAAGCAAGCTATTAGAACTAATGGGACTTGTTTGATGAGGAAAGCCAGAAAAATAAAAAGAAGAAAGGAGAATAGTTATGAAGGCAGTCAAAGATAAAAAAAAGGGTCAATTTGTAGCTTTATGTGGCCCTCATATATTTTGGCCACGAAAAGACAAATGGAAGATGCCTGATAAGGATTATGAGCAATACTTATTAGACCAACAGTTTTAAGAAATAGGAAAGTTAGTTAAAGGAAAGCAACCGAAGGGAAATATAGAGGGTTTAACTTAGCTGATATTGAGAACATGATTGTGAACTCCATCAAAGATATGAAAGAAAATGAAGACATATAAGGAGAGTTATTTGAAATGGCACAAGATGATATAGATGGGATGGTGTTATGGGAAATCTTTATGAAGGTTATGCTTGATGACGATCAAATGAAGCAAGATTTTGAAGGGGTTATGAAGGCTATTACAAATGAGAAAGATGTGGGTTCTGATTAGGTGAATGGTGACTAAATGATGCCTATGAAATAATTGATGAAAGTAGGGTGGAGAAGAAAAAGACATAGAAGGTTGATGTTACAAAAGCCCCAGTTGCTCCCCCTAAAGAGCCTATTTTTCCTGATACCTCTAATAATTATTATCTCTAATCTTTTTTAGGATGATGATGCATTTATTTATGAGTTTAAGTAATGAATGATGAGTTTGCTTACCTATGTAATGTCTTTCCTAATGGCATTGTGCACGACCTATCATTTCATGAGCATATTTAATATTAATTAGTGGCATGCACCAAAAATCCAAAAATCTTGCATATTGCTAGCAACATCACACTCGAAGAACAAATGTGGTTTGAACATTTGCTCAAGAAATATTGGAAGGTTTTTACTTAGACATATAAGGATATGTCATGGGTTGATCATTGGATAACTAAACATAGGATCCTAACTTAACCCCATATGAGAATAGTAAAGCAAAAACTTAGATGGGTGAGATCAAATTAGGCCCAATTGGTGAAGGAGGTAGTGCCAAAGTAATTGAATGCTAAGTTCCAAGAGATAGTTGACTACCTTGAATGGTTTCCCAACATAATGCTAATGCAGAAAAAGGACGAAAGAGTAAAGATGTGTATAGACTATAGGGAATTGAATAAGATGTGTCCTAAGGATGATTTCCCCTTTGCCTCACATCAATATGTTAGCAGATAGTGCTACAACTTGTATCATGTATTCTTTCATGGATAGGTTCTCTTGTTACAATTAAATCCTCATGGTTATCACATAAAAGGTAAACACTACTTTCATCATCGAGTGGCGCACATATTATAATAAGGCAATGTCGTTTAGTTTAAAGAATCATAAGACAACTTATCAATGGATGGTTAACACACTCTTTCATAACTTTATTGATAAGGAAGTAGAGTTATATGTTGATGATGAAGTCTAAAACACGAGAAGGATTTTAAGGCCTTAGAAATGTTATGCAAATGATGGATCAATATATCCTTAGGCTTCATCTTAAGAAGTGCATGTTTAGAGTTACATCAGGTAAACAATTGGGACACATAATGAGTGAGAAGGGTATCAAGGTAGATTCGATTAGGATATGCCTGCATCAAAGATTGAAAAGGAAGTTTGAGAATTTTAGGTCATCTCTAGTACATCAGCATATTCATAGTTAGACTTACTCATATCTATGAGCCCATTTTCAAGTTGTTGAGGAAGGACCAACGAATGATGTGAAATGAATAGTGCCAAAAGCTTTTGAGAAGATAAAATAGTATCTAATAAATTTGTCAGTACTAAGACTCCTAAAGCTGAGTAAGCCCTTGACTTTATACTTGATAGTAGAGGAGAGTTTTGTAAGAGCAATAATGGCATAAGAAGATAGAGGAGTGGAGAATGTATTTCAACGGAGTAAAGAACAAAAAAAAGGTCAGTATATAGGTAATCTTAGTGTCACTTAAAGGATAGTTATTCCTCATGGCTAGAAAGTTATACTTCAGGGTAACTAATAATATGAGTATGAAGCTTGTGCGTTCAAACTAGAGTCATTAATCCAAATAAGGGTTAGGATGGCTAAGGTATTTAAGGATTCATTATTAGTCATTTCTTAGATAATTGATGAATGGGAACTAAAGGAGGAAGACCTAAGCTCATATTTAGAACATTTATAGAGGTTAGCTAAGAATTTCTAAAGGATCATGTAATGGTTGATTCCTTGGATACTTTGGTCTTTATTTGGGATAGGATTAAAAGGATGCTAATAAAGCTATTAATCACACTCGAGTTCATAACACCATGTCGTGCTAAAGAAAGGTGATATAAACAATTATGGAAAATCGTCCATGGTATTATGGTGTGTAGAGATATTTGAAAGCACTAAATATCTTGAGGGACAAAAAAGAAGGATAGGACATAATTTGGAGGCTAGCTTCACAATTTATAGTTTTTGGTGACGTGGTGTTTAAGCAAATGACAAATGGGATCCATTTAAGATGTTTGACAGAAAAACAAGTAAGCAGAGTGATGGAAGATGTTCACACAGGGGTTTGCAATCCCTACATGAATGGAAAAGGTTCTAGCTTTGAAAATTTTGATGATGGGTTATTATTAGATAACCATGCAATAGGATTGCATCACAATTGCTAGAAGTTATCTCAAATGTCAAGTTTATGGCAACCTTAACCATTTGCCATCGATAGAATTATAGAATTTGACTTTGCCTTGTCAATTCACAATATTGGGCATCAATGTGATTAAAGAAATCAAACCACATTTTCTAAGGGGGTATAAATATATTATAATGGTGATCAATTGCTTCTCGAAATGGTTGCAAGTTGAATCTTTAGCAAGCTAAGGGCAAAGCAAATGGTCATATTCGTAAAGAAAAATCTCATTTGTCGCTATATAGTGTCTCCTAACATTATAATGAATAACAAGGTACACTTTTATGTTGAGGTTAGAATAATCCTAAAGATGTTTTGGGTAACTCACCATAAATCATCACCTTATAAACCGTAAGCAAATGAAGCAATTGAGGTAGCTAACAAAATTGCTAAGAATATCCTCATAAGATAGTGAAAACTTATAAGGATTGGTTAGAGAAGTTTTCCTTTGCATTATAGGGGTACCGAACCACAACCAAAACATCAATAGGAATGATGCCTTACTCTTTAATATATGGCATGGAAGTGGTGTTCCTTATAGAAATGGAGATGAAATCTCTTTGAGTATTGATTGAGACAGAGATTCTTGAGCATTAGTAGATGAGAAATCAATTTGAACAACTAACTTTATTAGAAAAAAAGAGATTGAAAACGCTCTACCATGTTCAATTATACCAAGCTAAGATAATGTGCACTTTTTACAAAAAAGTTGAAAAAAGCACAATAAAGGCTAGTGATTTGGTGTTGAAGGCAATAAGACTCCAAGTTTAAGATCCTCGAGAAAAGTTCAATTCAAACTGAGAAGGTCCCTATATGTTCAAGCAAATCTACTCAGGTGGTGTTATGAAGTTATAAGACATGGATGAGAATGAATTCCCTGAGCCGATAAACTTGGATAGATTAAAGAAGTATTTCGCATGAGAAAATGAGAAAAGTAAATAAGCTCGCTAAATCGAAAACCCGAAAGGGTAGCTTAGGCAAAAGTTAAGGCATAAAATATGATAAATAAATGTAAAAGTTAAGAGAGTGTAAAAGACCACTGGGGAAGTTAACAATAGAATGACAAGTGGGGCAAATGGTAGTAAGGGAGGAAACAAGGAAGAACACAAAGCCAAAAATGATCGAAGTGATTAGATGATCTAGCGTGCCATTATTAAAGCTAGTAATCATGGATTTAATTAATATGTAATGTACAAATTATAATGATTTGTGACAAGTATGATATCAAAAGGAGATGCATTTGCATATGAAAGTAATCTTTGCCAAACATTTCATCAAGCTAAATAAAATACAAGAAGTTCTTTCTCCATATGCTTATTATCAGTATGAATGTTTGATAAGAATCTTATGTCTCTAATAAATATGTAACCTGACCATAAAATCAGTGTCATCAGAGGTAGAGGCCTCAATGAGAAAGATATGATAGATGTAGCGATCAGTCCAAGTGGCCTCCATTTTATCCAAAAAGCATTGAGTCAAAGGTCCATTAATGAAAGTAGGAAGAAAGCCCATCATATCATGTGCAACTGTAAACTAGCAACGAACTAGCTGTTATAGAAAATACTAAACAATAAAGTTGAAATGTCCACACACTCTCTATGGGTCCTTAGAGTAACCCAATCAATCTTTAAGTAGGACAAATCCAATGAATGTCAAAATTTGACCTATGGGACATCCACTCAGCCCATTCAAATTTAGTAGAAGTGGGCATTGACAGACAATAATTTGAGTGGTGTTGTGGAAAATAAGGCCTTCATCCACAACCAAAGCCTCTAACATACCCAACTTCTCTTATAGTCATATCTAAAAAAGAAAAAATAATAAGAAAAGGTTGGTTAGGTTGAAAATTTGAAAGGCCAGCATAAGCAAAAATAAGCGACTCATTAGACTAAAAACCTGCAAGGGCAGTTCAGAAAAAAGTTGGGGCAACAAAATAAAAATATAAAAATAATATTAAAAAAAAAAGAGGAAGAAAAAGGAAAAAATAAAAAATAAATATGCAAAGAAAGAAGACCATACTTGAAGCAACAATGGACTTCTAATAAAAGACTCATTGATTCAAGAGACACCTTATCCAAGTTGACAACAATTTTGCCAAGAATTATGGGGACCAATGTCTTCCCTAGCTCAAACTCCTAGATGAGAGGTAGAACCCTTAAGTCAATCTCTTCATCATCCCTTCATAGTAAAAATTATCCCATTAAAACAATCGCTAGAATACAGGGGCCTTAGCATGGCCTTAAAGAATGAAGAGTGAAAAATATGAATGTGAACATTTTCTCTTCTCCCAAAGTGTATATTGGTACTCCATCCTAACGTAAGTCAAATAATTTCATCATTTTTTGGACAAGCAAGTAAATCAAGCATGATTGTGCAATCTAGTTAACATCAGTAATTTGACAGTTGAGAATGGCACTAAACTCCTTTAGTATGTGGCATATTTTAGTTTCTCCATAGTGAAAAGAGTGGGTGGTAGAATTCCATAAATCACAAACCACCCGAAAAAAAAATCTTTATTGATCCAAACAAATGAAGGTAGTAAAGGGCTTTGAAACCTACCTAAGATAGATTAGACCAACCTTGATATAAGAGTGACTTTAAAAATGGGTTAGCCATGTTGGAAAATGCAAAAATGGCAGTTATAGACATGGAAATCTAGGAGAAAGACTTTATAAAAGAAAGAGAAGGTGAATAGTGCTTGACTGCTTTAAATAGTAAAGATGATTGCGCAACTTACTTAAGAAGTATGTATAGATAAATAGTGGTTTATACATATAACTTAGTGGTCTAGACAAACCACTTTTCTTATAAATTTTTTAGCAAAAATTTTCTTATATTTTAGGCATTCAAATTTAGTTACACCTGTTTAAAAGGGCAAAAACATGCATAAGTATAAAAAAAAATTATACAAACATTCATCTAGATCATAAGCAGAAGCATCATAATAAAAAATAGGCATCCCTTTCCAATAAAAAGGGTTAAAATTCAATAAAATAGAGGCATGCCTCCCTCAAAGAGTGCTCTAAGCTCCTAATCATCTAAAAGTAACACCCAAAAGGGGCCTTTAAATAGCCCGATAATTGTGCTATGGTGCAAAATATTAAGCTATTCCAATAATAGAAAAAAAAAAAAAAGAAATCCTAAATCCTAAAAAAAAGGGGGTAATGGTGGTTGGCTTAATCATCCTCTTCCTTCACCTTTGAGGAGCCCATATAGCTCTCCAACTAAATGGGTGCCCATTGCTCCATCTACTCCATCCGAGCCAGAAGTTCAGATAGTTGGTTTTGTGTCTTTTAAAGCTCTTAGGCTTAGCGATGGACCACCTCTTATAATACACACCAGGGTTAGGATGGTTAGGTTACAGATGCGCATACAAACACAAACATGATCATACATACATAACTTACATTTTCACTAACTTTATCCTCATGAGTTTGCTATGTAATATTCCTCTTTAATGCAGCTATGAGGTCAAACATGGCCTCAACCTAGATGCAGAGAATTTATAGGAAAGAAGCAAAGATATAAATGCAAGAGCTAATGAAAATGAAAATGGGAGAAGAATAATACTCATGTGAGTCATGCCAGCTAGTTCGAATGTACTCGTCAATTGAGTAATGTCCAGAGCCATCATGGACCAAGTCAGTGAAGCCACACATATCTTAACTAGGTTATCTAGGAACTAGCCTAGCTCCCTCTACCATGATAGGTTTTAGTCCAAAAAGCCTTAGCAATGCAAGCTTACTTGTGGTCCCTAGTTAAAGGAGCAAGCTCTATAGGCCTCCTCTCCGAGTGGGCTAAGGTACCTTAACCACTACAATGCACCACCATCCCTACATAGGCCTTATGATGTGGGAATGCTCGAATGATCACCTCATCCAGTAGGATCATCCCTATCAATGCCTCAGCAGTCCAGGCTTAGTATCCTATGCCACTTGCCACGAGCTACTCCTTAGGTCTCAATGCTAAAGCCCATTGGAACTTGGCCCCCCAATCAAGTCCAACACTCATAACATTTTGAAGGGTAAATATTGAGGTACAGGTTGAGCGTCTGGTCCTACTCATCATAACAACACTATTTTTTCAATGTTCCATGCCTAGGTAGAGGCCCTAAATAATCGTCACCTATAAGAGCGCTCCTCAGCTCGATTACCTTCGACTGATATGTATCAATTAAGTCCCTCCAAACTAGACAAAGCTATAAAAAAAAAATTAAAGCAACAAAATACATCACTGTAAGTATTTGACAAGATTTATGAATAATATGAAACTAATAATTAATTTCTATTTTTGTAGATCAAATAAATTTGAGCCATGGTCAGCACGTTCATGTAATTGCGTTTGACCCCCACTAACGACTCCTCATGGTGTGTTAAGCTCCACCTCCCGAAACACAGATAATAGCCTTTTATATTCTCTAAAGGGTTACTATTCACAAACAATCCCAGCTCAATGGCCTAAGCCTATCAAAGACATATAGTTAATCAAATAAAAGATAAGGAAATAAGGAAAAAAAAAATCTCCATTATGTTAATTAGCTCAAGTACCCACCAGGCATCGTTTATATATGACAACCCACAATAGCATTAGTCTATATATTAATACAGTAAGCTAGCATAACTAAGCCCCAATCAAAGTACCAAACTAGCTCAAAGCCCTCAAGGGCTAGTAGGATGCAAATCTTCATTGTGTCTTCAAAGTTAGAAAATAAAGTCCATGTGAGATAGTATAAGAGAAAGCAGTAGACCAACTGGTCAATCACTTCTTGAAGGCTATCCTCAGTCGCATCTAAAGCCTTCCTTTTCAAGTTGAAGTGCTCAAAAGCGGTATTCCTGTTAGTGCTAAGGATGCACCTAATAGGTTGGCACACATAATTTCTCTATAGGATGGGATGGTAAACTCCTGCATTAGCAGGCAGTAGGACCTCGAGTAACTAATCTCAATAATAAAGGTGAAGTCACTAGGGCTGAAGGTCAATTTCTTAATCTGTGACAAGTAGAATGTATGCTCAGTGTCCATCCATAACTTTACCATAAACTACATAACAATTGCATCGCTCCTTAGAGGCTTGTTCGGAAGCATCTGTAAAAGGGTAGGAATTTGATCTCCTCAAGTCATGCAATCACACGTTGAGGTAGCCGACAGAACCTTATACCAACTAATGATAACCCCAGCCTTCTTGCTAAAGGAGACGTCACCCTAAAAATAAGTAAGTGAAATTGAGATTACATGACAAGAATAAAATAGGAAAATAGTCACAGTTGAATGTATAAAGGAAAAAATCAAACTAATCGTAAGAAAGCTGAAAATCAAGACAACACAAGTATGCACAACATGCACAAAGTTAATCATTTTTTATGATTCTTTGCATATTGCATACATATGAGTGCGTAAAATGTGAAAAAATTTTTATTATGCATGAAAGTTAAGGAAAGCATTAAAAAATGAAGCAATATGGGCCAATAAGAAAATAATTAGAAAAAAACCATGAGTTCCAAGTACATAAATTGTACTTAAGTTATTATAAAAAGCAAATTTTCATGTTTTATGTGCAGGTATATGCAAAATGTAATAAAAACTCAAAAATGTGAAAAAAAAATTAAAACACTCCAGCTAAAATAAATGCTAACAACACAATTATCGAATTCACAATCATCACTAGCAATAATTCATAAATTTCACAAAAAAAATTATGAAAATAAAATTGTTCACAAAATTGGCAAAGTATAGTCATAATTAACCGAAAATTTTTAAAATTTGCATGGTTCAACAATAACTAGCAAAATTTTGGCAAGAATGCATAAATAAATTTGCCAAGCCTTAACAATGACCAAGAAATAACTAGAGCATGCAAATTGAGGCAATTGGCTAATCAACAATCGATAAATAAATTTCAAAAATTCTAGAGGTGAATGTCCTACAATATAGCTTAATTTTTAGGAACCAATCTAATGTTCGCAGGCAAAATAGAAATTTGTTATTATGCCTAAAAGTCAAAAAGTGTGAAAAGAGGAAAAAGAAAAAAAAAAAACAACAACAACAACAACAATAATAATAATAATAAAAGATAGCAAAGTGGGATCTACCATTCTAGAAGTTGCACCGATCAAATGAGAGTAGAGGTCATATAAGAATCGTGTCTATTGGCCCAGCTCGAGCCCCTTCAAACATGTCTTAGGCAAGACAAGCAAGAGGACTGACACCAAATCAAAACTCCAAGTGGCCTATAGGACCCCCCCCCCCCTCTAATGCATTGTAGATAGTATCATCCCCCTTAAGGAAGTCGATGGGAACATCGAACATTATGTCGTCAAAGTGATCCATGATAAATCCGCATAAAAGGAAACCTAGATGTTTTAAAGTCTAGAGGATATTAGTGAGAGAAAGAAGAGAGATGAAGAGGAATAGCATAAATGAGGCGTAAGGCCAGCAACAAACCTTATATATTAGGGGTCGTCTATATAGACAACTAATGCCACTTTGCTATCCAAAATTACATTATTACTTCGTGCCATTGAATAAATTATTTGCACGGGCAAGCTTGATGTATGTACATACCATAAAACAAGAGTAGAAATAGAAAAGGAAGGAAGTACAAAAGGAGAGATGCCTGATGAAATGATAAAAATACCCTTGAACCTTTTAGAATCTAGAAAACCCCATTTAAGTCCTAAAATCTCTATAAAATTATAAAATTATCCTTTTACTTATTAAAATCCATCCCAATGAAAGGCAGAAGGGCTTCCAAATGAGTTCAAGCAGTAATAATTATTCAAAAAGTAGGCTTATCCCCAGTGACTACCAGAAGGATTCTTGAGCCAACTTCACTCTAAAATAACTACACACACACACACATATTAACCCTTAACGGATGGCAAAAAGGCCCTTTGAATTAACTTCACACTAAAATGACTATCCAAGGTGCATATTTTTATCTCAACAATTTTTATCTCAATAAACACCAAAAAGGTTGTTATGACATAAAATCTTTCGTGGTAGACGCCAGAAGAACTACCAATCCAACCTTTCATTCTAGAATAGTTGACATAGTATGAAACTTTCTTTTGTACTTGCTAAAAAAATGTCAGAAGAAACTTAATACGTATTAAAAAGCTGTTAAGACATCTAGTACCCACTTGAAAGCTATTAGAGATGAACAATCAACCCCGGTACTTGCTAGATAGCTATTAAGACATGAAAGACCTGTTTGAGAGCCATTAGAGATAAATAATCAACCATAGTGCATGTAAAATGCTTCTGAATAAAATTAGTACCTACTAGAAAGCTACTAGGACATGTAGTACCTACTTGAGAGCTACTGGAGCTGAACAATCAATATTGCACCTATTAAAAAGCTGCGAGAAGAAACTTAGTACTTGTTAAAAAGCTATTAAGACATTTAAGAACTTTAGTACCTACTCAAGGAACTCCTAAAGAAGTTGTATTCTTTGGTATCCTTTATGATGTTTGCATTCTAGTAAATGCTTCATTGTGTTGTGTTAATATAGCTTTCTAAGGCCTATAAAGTAGGTAATAAATTGTGAGCATTATATTATAGGCCTTAGAATACAATCCTAATGATAAGAACTAATAGAATCAATCCCTAAAGGTGTAGGAAAAAGATTACTACAGGAAGGAATAAGGCTTAGGAAGAACCTTAGATCAAGCACTAAATCGATACCACCAACCAAGATAAACCCAACACCAAAACTATTAAATAGCCCGTAGATGGATGTACAATAACGTTTCTAACCCTAAAAGAAGGCAGATTCCATAATAGTTGATTATTGACTACCATATGGCTATACAATTATCGTTAAGTCTATACAACCAACTTCTTGATTGTACGAATAACTTAGAAACCTCAATTCTAAAACCTTATTTGATCTTATCTACTAAAAATTGGGTATTGGATGAAAATTAAGCCATTTTACCTCAGGTGCTCTCACCCTGTCTCTATAAATACCCCTTCATTTAAGAGAAGGAAGAGGAAGCCTTTTAAACCTAATGTTACTTTGCTAAATTCGCTACTTAACTCACTTAAAAGCAGAAACATTAACACTAAAACCCTTTATTAAAAGATCTAAGGTAGAATTCAAGCCTAGAATCTTAACTTTGCATCCATCCTTTGCATTTTAGAGGATTATTCAAAACCCTAGTGCTTTTGAGGGCAAGACACACTAAACAAAGTGTCCTAAGCCTTTAAACTTCTTCTTCTTCCCTTTTTTTTTTTTTTTGTTCTATTAAAAACCAATCCCAGTAGTTTGTTTAGACCTATTTATGGTTTATGTTGACCACTAAGTAGGCTATATAGACCACTAATTATTTTATACATCTCACTTTGACTAAAGAGTAACATGTTTTCTCATTTTCTTTCCCATCCATTTTTGCTTGATTTTTAGGGTTTCAATTAGTTTCTTTGTGAGCTCTAGCCACTAAATAGGGTTAGTTTTCAAACCTATGATCCCTATTCTCTCATTTGATAGAACAGGACCAAAAGGAAAAGGTTTACATTTATGTTTTAATAAGGTTTAGTCTTATATTCTTTTATGTTCTTCTTCTTCATCTTTTTTGTGCTTATGTTTACCTTATTAGAAACATGATTGGAATATGAAATTTGTATTCCCAAAGACCCTCATGACTCTATAGGATGTTTATAAATAATTTTTATGCTTACAAGTTTGTCATTGTCATCAAAAGGAGGTGACTAGCTCTTTAGCCTGATCACCTTTTTCTCTTTTTTTTTTTTTATATGGTGATTTGAAGCATGGTGAGGATAAAGCACAATGTTCTATAACCTTTGTTCTTCTTTTGATTTCATATTAGGTGTGCCATAATGTATTCCTTGGCCTTATAACCTTCACTTTCCTTCATTTTGGTATCTTAGTTTCATATATAACAAATGATACCTTTAGGATCCTCAAGCTCCTTTAAAGCATTAATAGGAGGAGGATCCAATAATCCAAGTACCCAAAATTGGTCTTTTCGATCCCTAGCCTAAATCTTTCATTATCCTTTAAGTGCAGTTGCATCTCATCTTAATATTATATGATCATGTCCTATTCATCATCTTTATGTGTTTTCTTTTTACTTATTATTTTTTATCTTATGTCTGGTTAGACTTGATTTGATTAATGATGGAATTATGGATATATGGACTTTGGACATCCTTTGACTTGGAAATGGATTGGTATAATAACCATTTTATATGCATCCTACTCCTCGAGTTATCCTTATTTTTATTGTGTTTTATTTTCATGGTGAGACATTAACTTATTTGTTTTCTCGTTTACACATTGATATGCATATTTTTCTCTATTTTGCATGTTTTATTTTGTTAAACTATGCATGACTACCCCACTTGAGATATGACTGTACCCTCATACCCATGGTGTATATTTATAATGCCTTGAAAATGATATTTTTAATCTGATGCATTAGATGAATACTTTTAGGACTATTGACCAAATTAATTAATAATAAGGCTAAAATCATAATTATGAACTAATGATGCTCAAAGGTCAAACCATAGATTGGGGCAATGTGGGAGTGTTACCTCTTCTCCATGCCATACTTAATTTTTTTTAACTCGATTTTGGATAGGGCAAAGACTAATTGAGGCGTTGTAAATAACTTAGATAGTTTCATAATTTGTCTTTGTCTAGATTCTTATCCTAACCAAAGTTAGGTGGTGATTCCATGATGATTAAGGATGATACCAATGTATTTGTCCCACCATAATCCCCTGTTGAACAACCAAAACTTGGGAAAAGGACTTCTATCTTATGAGAGGCCTTATTAAGGATCCTCTAATGATCTGAGATATGTGTCATTATTTGGGGTTGTACTAATGAATGACCTTTGTCCTCTCGATTCCCCCATTGATTGATCAAAGGTAGGAGCCATAAGCAAGATTTCACTAGTTCAAGCGTAACTTTGAAATCGAGGTGCTCACACAGTGTATGCTTATTACAAAGAAATTATGAGAGGTTTATGAGTATTTTTTCACTATCACAATTTTTTATATGGTGTGATTATCATAATATGGTCTTTGCCTTATTTGTTTTACAACCATAAGTTTAAAATAAAATTCAATTTTAATATCTCACTAGAAGATATCAAAGCTCAAGTTGATGGAAATAGCTTAAATGAGCCATTCCCTATTCACCATCATCATAATGGCAAGTTGCACATACTTGTAAAAGGGACTTGGATAGACCATAGAAACCCTTTTCACTATTATCATTAAAATTAAAGGTAATGACATGGTTAAAGTAGCGCTTCTAATATAAGTTTATCTCTAAGAGAATAGTGGGGAGACCACCTAACCTAAGGTGCCTAACATAAGGGAGGTTCTTCTACCATAAGGGACTTGCTTCTTTTATCAACCCTTATTGGTGAGGAAGGATCCAACAACATGGCTTTTACTTCACAAAAGAGGCTAGTTGATAAGGCATATAAAGGCAAGACTTTTAATTAATGCCAAAGAGAGATTGAGGATGGCCTTTTAAAAGCCATTGTATCATTGCTTGTTATCCCTTACTAATGAATTAAATGATAAGGAGATTTGTTAATTGCTTAGGAAGAGCAAAGGTAAAGCATGTAAAAGTCATAATAAGTGAAGGTAAGAGAGTTAACAAGGAAGTAAAGGAATCTGATAAGAGCTAGCGACCCTTCTAATTCTTCAAAGTGCCTTATAATAATGTGTTTTTCCCCTTTAAAAGGGTACATAAAATATTTCAAGGAGCATTATAGTTTTGAAGGTCTCAGATTAGTCTTCTTAAATGCTTTAAAATGTAATAAATATCTATAATTCCATCAAAAGCATAAGATTTACAAAGTCTTCCTAATTGTAAACCTTTTGACAAATCCATCACATGGTCTTTTAAGGTGAGCTTCCTAATTTGTTACCATATTTAATGTGTAATTTGTTTTATAGATGTGAGAAAAAAAATGTTATTTATACATTTTATTGTGTAGTAAGCCATGGTAGACAATATGCTGCCACATTGCTTTCACAAGTTTAAGGGCAAATATGATTACCTATGCCTGAATCATTATGACTATAAACCAACCCTACAAAGGTAGAAGATAGAACTCATAAGTTTGCTTAAGCTAAAAAAAGACCAAAATTATCCAAAGATGAAGATTCAGGAGAAGGTGAACAAGTTATAGATAAGTGCACAACATATGATGTAGCTCTCGATTCCTTGAACTCCAAGTTCAAAGATAAACAAAAATTTTATAAGGACTTGGAGAAAATGAATAATGAACAAAGATCTCTAGTTGAGATTTTAAATTAGAACAATGATTACAAGGAGCAACTTTATAAAGGTAAATTGGAAACTCTTTAAAAGAAAGAGGGGGAACTGGCAACCTTACTAGTTAAAAGGTATAAAGCTTAAAAGGAAGACTAAAAGTTCAAACTAGAGGCCTAAAAGGCGATAGAAGAGAGAAACAAAGTAAGGAAGGAGTTCACAGTTAAAAGGGAAAACTTGTGAGATAGTATGACATAGGAGTTATATGATTGTCGAGATGTAAAGGATAGTTACTGAAATAACCATTTCATATTATGTCAGCAACTATAATAAGGCTTTTTATAATGTACAACATTTATATTTAAATCCCCAACCTATGCCTATGATGAAGTAGGTAGTATCACAAGCTAATGCTTTTGAGCACTTTATCTCTACAAGTGTCCCCTTATGGCCTATAATAGATCAACCTTAATCTACCACTCCCAAAAGCATTAGTCAAGTTTGTTTGTTTTTCATTTGATCTTGTAAGACCAATCTTTGTATTTTAATTTTAAAGCTTGTATAAACCATACTTTTAATAAATGAATGGCTAATTCTTCTCCCTATATGCTTTCCTTTTGCCCTTTATTTTGAATTATATAATGAATGGAAATAAATGTTTAACAACACTTAAGGCACCAAGTATAAAAATCTAATTAGTTTATCTGCATTGACTTAAATACTCGTTATTAAAGGGACTTATATTGCACATTGGCTTTAAACCTATTAATTTAATCCTTAAATACTTCGTATTTGCCTTCATATTACCAACCTATTCATGAAAAATTTATTCAAGTACTTGTGCCTTTTAATTAGTTACTCATCCTTTTAAGAGACCTTATTTAGTGGCTATTCATCCTGTTAAGGGACTTCACTTGCCTTTAAGTTAAGGGCCTTGATATGTTAATCAATCCTTTAATGGACTTCACACAATGGTTATCATGTCTTTAAGTGACTTCAACTTCTTATAAATTAAGGACATTAATATGTAAATAATCTCTTTATGGGACTTCACATAAGGGTTATTCATCTCTTTAAATGACTCACTTACCTCTAAATTAAGGATTTTAATATGTTAATCATCCTTTTAAGGGACTTAACATAATTGTCAATCATCCATTTAAAGGACTTTATCTACCTCTAAGTTGAGGACTTTAATATGTTAATCATTCCATTTAAGGAACTTTACATAATGGATCAACAATTTGATAAGGATCAAATATCCATTTTTATTTCTTATGAATCATCAAGTACAATATATGGGTAATACAAATTTAGATGTTTCAATTTTCAAGTATAAGGTTTCTTTTTTCCTTTCAAATCTAATAACGTGTAGGTAATCCTGGCAACCTGAGAAATCTTTAATGAACCTTTCTAAATAGGTGTTAACTTGCCTTGGCCTTCTCTTTTTCAAGTTGCATTTAGCTTATTGGCTACCTAACCTTTTACTTTAAACATATTAAAATTTTGAGCTACTCTTTATTGAAATGCTATAACTTATAAAGTTACTTGCTACTTGAGTTTTTCTATTAACTTTATATTCGCTTTAGGTCCCTCCTTATTTGACTACTCCTTATAACATTGCACTTTAAGACTTAGTGCTTTTATCTCCATTAAGATTACCACCTTATAACTAAAGGCTAAACTAAAAGGTGTCTCCCCCATCGAGCTACGAGGTTTAGTAATATATGATAAAATTATATGGTGAAAATCTTCCATCCAAGTTTCTTTTAACTTCTCTAGCTATTTAAAGGCCATTTATTTAAGGGTGAGCTATTGAGAGAACTTATGTTTGATGTGGAGATTTGCATAAAGCTTCATTTTTTATGCATTATCAAATTGCTTTCAATTATTTAAAAAAAAAAAAAAGGATTTAAGTATACCATTATGTCTTTCCATAAGAAGTTCTCAACCTTCTTTATAGTTATTGAAACTAATGGCACTACTTCTACCCACTTTGTGAAACATTTAATGGAATTAGCAAAAATTTCCTCTATAATAAGGCCAATGGAAAAGGCCTCATAATATCCATTCCTTATTATGAAAGAGCACTAAGGATTATCTAAGGATATTTGTTTTATAACCAGTACATGCTTTACATTGCCAAACTTTTGATAAGCTACACATCTCTTAAAAAAGTGGATAACAGTTAGACATCTCTTAAAAAAGAGGATAACATCCATCTTTATGGTTGGCTAGTAATATCCTTATTTCACTAGCTTTTGTCAATAAGGTCTTTCCCCCTATATACATGCCATAAATGCACTGGTGAACTTCCTTAAGGACATAATTTGCCTTTTCCTTTTCTAAACGTCAAAGAAGTTGCAAAGAAAAACCTTCTTCATAAAGTTTATTCCCTAACAAAATAAAATTTGAATTATGAACCATGATTCTCGTTGCCTTTTTTTCTCTAACAAGAACATCATTTTGCAATTATCATCTGATTGGGTCTATCCAGTTGGGTTTTTTTTATTTACTTTTGCCTTCATTTTAGTTTAAGTAACGATAGAAGTCTCTACTACCTCAATGAAAATTTTACTAAGAATTTGCTTGGTATTGTAGTAGCTAACTTGCTAAATGCATCAATTTTTTAACATTTTTAATTCATGGAATCTATTATAAAGACGACTTTACTCCTTTTCTCCTAAAAGGCATAATCAAACCTTAATATACCATATAATAATGTACCATGCTAGGTTCACTAACCTAATAGGTGCCTTAGCATTGACTCATCACTAGCTAAGTAAATTAACTTATAGGGTACTAGCAATTTAAAGCCATTAATGGATGAAAGCTTCATACTTAGCTATATTATTTACTATGGGAAATTTAAAGCAAAGTGTGCATCTAAATCTGAGTGCTTGGAACGCTTCAAGAACAATTCCAACTCTCCTATGTTATGCACTTAATGTTTTATCTATAAGCATGTTCCATTCAAATATCATAAATAATAAAGGGATGATATTGAACTTTTCCTCATATGAGATGGGAAAACTAGATTTCAAGATGAAATCAACCAATACTTGAGCTTTTGTTATTGTCTTGGGTTTATACTCTAATGTATATTCATTCAACTTAACAACTTATACTACCATTTTGCCTAAAGTGTTAGGTCGATATAGGATCTTCAATGGCTAATCAATCAAGACCATACCTTATTTGGCTTACAAATAATAAATGAAGTGTCACTACCACTCAAAAGGCTTATATCTAACTTTTACATCTTATGTAACCTTATTGATAAAGTAGATTTTTCGCACTTCCTTCATGTTTTACTGGTATAACAATAATTGTTTGCTTTAAACATGACAGATATAAGTACAAATATAGGTATATCTCCTCTCCTAGGAATGGTCTGCTTAAAGTTTTGGGAGAAGAGAGAGATTCTTTTAACTTAACAAAGGCCTTTTAACATTTCTTAGTCCATTTATAAGTTTTGTTTCTTCTCAAAGTTTTAAAGATATGTAGGTACTTATAAATTAATCTTATAAGGAATTTGTTGAGGACCATAATCCTCTTAGTCAACCTTTATACCTCCATTAATGAACTAGAAGGTTCCATTTGGTTAATGGCTTACACCTTATTTGAGTTGGTCTCAGCTTCTTTACTGCTAACTAGATAACCTAAAAACTTTCCTCTCTTAAGGTAGAAGGCATACTTTATAAGGTTGAGTTTCATCCTGAACTTTTTTAGAAGCATAAATACTTCTTTGAGGTCATTTATATATGAATCTTACTTTTAACTATTATATTACCTATATAGACCTGCATGTTTCACTCTATCTACTTTTCAAAGATCTTGTTGACTAAACCCTGGCAAGTGACACTATCATTTTTAAGTCTAAATGGTATGGTTGTGTAATAGCAAGTGCCTCTATAATGAAAAGGTATTGTCCTCATTTTAAGGGTTCATCTGAACTATTGGTGGCCTTGAATTGCTTCTAACAAAGTCATGTACTCGTGTTATGTTATAGAGTCCCCTAACTTATTAATCATTAATAGTGGGAATGAATACTTTAGGTATGCCTAATTAAGGTCAATGAAGTCTATGCACTTCTTATTTGATTTCTTATTATCATTATGTTTGACAACCACTCTAGGTAGTATTTCACCTCGTGAATTACCCAAGCCTTCAAAAGCTTGGATACCTCTTTAACTATTGTGGCTTACCTTTCAAGGCCAAACCTTCCCATACTTTACTAGTTTATAACTTATATCAACATTGAGATTATGGCTCATAACTGAATGGTTGATCTCTTTAATGTCTAAAATTTTTCAAGTGAAATTGCTTTAACAATCTCTAAAAAACTCTTATGCTTGCATTCTTTGGGCTTTTTCTAAGTTACTATTAAGCTCTAAGGTCTTTTGCTCTCCCTTTGAGCTAACATAGAAGCAATTAACTTGGTCTATAGGCTCAAGTCATTATTTAAGAGTCCTTGTTATTACATCGAGGGTATCAATAAAGAAGGAATCTAATGCCACACCTTCATGTGGGGCTATATCCTTTAAAGCTAATTGATAACATTCTTAAGAGGTTATCTACTTACTATATATTGTCATCATTCCTCCATTAGTTGAGAGCTTTATTACTAAGAATTTAATAAAGAAAACAACACATAGGTCATATAATAGTAAGGGCTCCAAAACAACATTATAGGGGGATCAGTGTGTTAACAAATAAAAAACTCCTCATAGGGTCTTATTGAGAGGAGCTTGCATAACTGTAACTAATACCTTAGTTGTTCCCAACAATGGTAACCTTTTTCCTTGTATTTATCTCATTAGAACTCTTAATAGTGTCAAGTCCTTTTCATCTAATTTCATTTTGTTAAATATAGGAATAAGCAATAAATTAATTGCACTCATATCATCTATAAGAATTTTTCCATTGTAAAGTTGGCAATAACGCACCTTATCCCCAGTGCATCATCATGTGGGATAATGATGCCACAAAGATATTCAAGTAAAAAGGTTCATAAAAAACTCATTTAGTCCTCTATGATGTACTCAGTGCACTCATGCTTTTTTTATATTCTTTTCTTATTTTTATGTGTTTGCCTCCTGAGATGACTCCTCAAAAGATAACATTTATGGTCATGGCACTTTCATCATTGCAAGGTAAGATTTCAGTGACCTTAATGTTCCTTTGGGCTAGCCTATCATTCTGGCAAGCTATTTATTTACCTACCTATATCGCATCTCGCATAACATATTGGCCAAGATAAACCTACTTGGTCAACCTTTCTATTTCTAACTTTTAGTTTTTGCAATTATTTATGTTGTGCCTATATGATTTGTGAAAGGAATAATACTTAGTGTTATCCCTATTAGTAGGGTCACTTTTCAACCATATAGGCCATTGTAAAAACCTAATATCTTGAATGGTGGCGAATACCTCCTCACGACTTGAATTTAAGGGAGTGGATTCATCAAGCTTCTTTTTTTTTTTTTAACTTATCTTCTAAATCTATCCATTTACCTTTATGACTTTGCCTTGGCCCCTCTCTAGATTAATGACTTGTGCCTTCTCTTCTTTCTTCTATTTTAATCTTCTGAATAATAAAATGGATCTTTTATCATTCATCACCTAGCAAATATACTTTTATGTCCTTTCTATAAGCTTGCTCATAGTTTTTAATGGATATTCAATGAACAAATTGAAAAAGCTCAACAAGGTTGTGACTTTAGTCATGGTTTCAATGGCTTTAGATTTTTCTAGATTTAGTATTTGAAATGATTCCTTATTAAAGCAAGCAATGTAGTCTTTTAAGGTCTCTTGATTACCTTGGAGTACTATTTCTAAATGACATCTTTCTTAGGACAAATATCCTAGCTATGAATTTGCTGACAAACTTGGTAGCCAAGTTATATATATATATATATATATATATATATAAGAATGAATATCTTGTGAGGGTAGATTCTAATACCATGTTTAAGCTATTGATGAGGGTTTAAGGTAGTAGGGAACACCTTATAGAGTATAACATAAGATGCATTGTGGATGTCCATGGATGTCTTATAGTTATGCACATGCTCTTTCAAGTTTATATACCCATCATAAGATTCCAAATAGTATAGGCTCATCTTGGATCTCCTTTATAAAAAGGGGCCTCACTGACTCATACATAAAAGTCTTATTCTCCTTTTTCTCTCGATGGAGCTTAACTTTCAGTTTTTCAAACATCTTCTTCATTTGGCTCACCACTTAGACTTGTGACATCAGGACTTTCTTACCAAAATCAGGAATTTCTTACCAAAGCTTTTATTTTTGACTTTTTAATAGAACCTATTTATAATTGTCCCTCATACCTTTAGGAAGCTCTAGAACATATATTCTCTCTTTTGCTCACCTTCACTTTTGTCCATTTTGACATATTTGCCATGTGAACTAGTTATGTGTTCATGTATTTACTTATCATGTCCCTCTTCAGCGAACTGATAGCTATCATCAAACTCCATACTTACATATTCTACTCTGGATATAAGACTTAAGGATGGAACTCTATTCTCTTCACCCCTTTTTTCCTCCTAAAGGTCATTAGCTTGCGTAATAGTGTGAAACAACAAGTTTGCTACTCTTAAGAAAATTATGAGTTATAATGATGTGTTATATGTGTTATGGTGGAGATTTAAGATGGGGTGAAACATAGTGGTCTAGCCTTGTTTGCAACTAAACTATGGTATGTTAGATAGAGTAAATGGGAGTTATAAGCTATTGATTTAAGGAATAAGTTAGCAACAACTAATGACTAAGTTTGAAATTGAGATGATGCTCTTTGTGGGTTAGGTGTTTTAGGATCCAAAGCTTATGTGTTTGGCATAGAAGTACCTACACCTAAGGTTGATACATGAATATGATCAATAACATATGGATAATCAATGGGTGATACCATTGTCCTAGGAAATAAATATGCAAGTTTGATGAAGAACCCCTACAATGTTTCCATAAATAGTGATAATCTGATGGAAGCATTTTCTATGTTATCCATGTGGCCTCCTCATATATCAGTGTACAATTCTTATGATCTACAATACAATGAAGGTGAGGTAGAATGTCAACCTTTGGCGCTAACAATAGCACTTTGATACTTGAGTTAGTCGAAGATCACAACGAGAGCTAGAGGTGGTGTGACTTAATCTTTAAGTTTTTTACAATGTAAAGAAATGGATGAGAAAATGGAGAAGAAGCTCCCTTTGCTAGCTAATTGTAAGCCTATATATTCAAACTTTTTGGGCTTGATAAATATACTTGGTCCTGTTAGTTCCTTTGGAAATTGGGCATAGCATAGTCGATCACATCTAGGTCTTATTAAGGCTGATGTCATATTCGGTGGGAAAAAGCTATTGCCATTTGGGTATTTGTTTATGGTAGAGATGTGGGACAAGATAATTATGACTTGTGTTGTCTTTATATCCCCTCCAGGATAATCGACATTGGGCAGCTTCCAAGAAAGGGAACTCCACCTCACTATAAGATAGAATGCCACCTGGGCCAATATAATAGAGGTGGAGGCTCCTTCCTTCAGGGACCGGTTTAGGTGCGTATTACCAACTCATTGCTCGCCATGTGAACTCACATCAAAGTGACAAACTCTTACTGAGGTGAGATAAGCCACAGGTAAGCTCATTAGTCGTTAGTGTTGACCAGATTTCTCATGCCATGTGTAAATAGTTCATTCATAATCGTAATTCGACCATCATCAATTATAAAGAATATTTGGATAAAATATTGTTATTAATATTTATAGGCGAAAAATATTTTTCAATAAAAGCATATCTATTTGTTTCTTGTTAATTTTAGAGAACATAAAATAAGGTACAAAATAATGTATTAAAAATAAATTATATTTATATTGATTATTTTACATCTCAATAACAGTATTTAAATTTTTATCAAATAATTAATATTAATTAATAATTATTATCATGAGCTATCATTTATTAATAACAGTTAATTTTATAAACTCTAAAATTAGTGCAATAGGAATTTAATTCTGAAGAACATGAGTAAAACTATTGTATTACTATATTTGGTTGGCCATATAAGTACCTTAACACTTTAAAAATTTTAACATATTTTATTAAGCCTACATTCTTCAAGAGTTCTTTTAGATGATAATTTATCATGGTAAAATAATTATTTTATTATATAATAAAGTTTTAAATTTTATTTAGTGTATTCTTTCTCTAAGCTGATTCAAATAGAATTATCTATTCTAAGCCTAGCAAGTGATTATTTTGATAATTTAATGGTTTGGAATTTTAATGTCGTCACTTCAATTTTATAACCTAAAAATATTGCTATAGTTAAAAGGTATTTATGCTTTAATAGAGATACTAATTTAAGAAACTAAATTTTGGAAAAAAAAATAATTATTTTACTAAATAAAGAGATATTGGTTTAATAAAGTAAAAAAAAAATCTACACTGATATAAAAATAATAATTTTATACAACTAATTAATCAGTGAATGACTATCGAATAACCATTCATAATTGTAAATGAAAATTATTATAACTTCTTTTATTTTTGCAAGTGAATGATATTTACGCTTTTTGTAAGTTTAATTCTAATTATCTAATTTGTTGGGTATCTATACCGGTGTAGATAAATTTTTTTCAAGAAAAGAAAATTAGCAAAAGTTTGCTCTAAATATAGTTTTTTAAAAAAATAAAAAAGCAAAACGGGTAAAAAGAATTTTTGGCCTCTCCTTCCTGGATACATATTTTAACATTAATCAATTTTTTGCCTCCAAAACCCCCTGCCCTCCCCTAAAAAAGAAAAAATTCCTTTTCTTCCAATCCAATGTTAACTTGGTGTACTTTATATTAATGGTAATACTATTTTCTTCGAAATAACAATAATTTTAACTTATATTATTTTAAAATTTTTAATTTATATAAGTAATTAATCATATATGGTGCCAAAGTGTAAAATTAATGTACAAGCAGAAACTAGATAAGTTATAATGGATAATTTTTAGAGAATTTCTACAAGTTAACAAATATAAAAAAATAATTTATCTCTGAAACAACAAAATATATTTAATCTTTTAAAAATTACTCAATAATAAAAAAAAATATTAAGACTTTATAGGATGAGCTTAACATTTAATCATTACCTATTAATAGTTTATCATTATTCTTAGTAAAAACAGTCACATTTTATCTTTCGTCATATAATTCTCACTAACATTTAATATAAATAGAAAACATTAATTTTTATACTAAATTTCTCAAAAGAATGTTAAAGGTTTTTTAAAAGAATTATTAAATTCCATCCACGTCATGAAATGTGGCTTTTAGAAATATATTGACCATATTTGGATAAATAAAAAATATAATTTTTTAAAACTAATTAAATGATAAACTACGTAATTGCATGCATTATTAACTAATTATTCTTTAATTAAGACAGGACTTTTATATGTATTGGGAACTAAGATATACACTATAATATTCTTTATAATTATTCAGTTTTGGATAAAGAGTAATTACAACATGGGTGTTAGTCCATCAATTATTGATCTTGAGAAAAGAATATGTGCTCATAGGAGGAGTGGGATTTAATAATGATTCCATTTAATGCAATTGCATGCATTATGGAAAATCATAAGCAAGCTGAGGACTATGTTACAGATTGATAATCATGGAGAGACAAATTTGAAAATATATATTCATATTTAAAAAAAAAAAAAAAAAACCATCATAATATGGCCAACACCTAAAAGGAGAATCACTTTCATCTCACCAACTTTAGTTAAAACGAAGAGGAAGTGGAAAGAAAAAAGAAAAGAAGTTGAAAAACTGAAGACAATTTCCACGGCTAAGGAAAAGCTGTCTAAGAAAGGCTAGTACAAATGACTTATTCTCAATACAATCAAGTGGTGGGTATAACGATTCTAGTCACGCATCGGTTAAAATTATTAGTTTTCTATCTACCCTATAATGCAATTATCTATTTGTAATTTCTGTTGGAAAAAAAATTATCTATTTGTAATATATAATTAGTAATCTGCATACATAATGTAATGCTGCATAAAAAGAAAAAGGACCATTGAAGTTGCAAAAGATGTACCAAATCAAAGAGCTAACCAACGTCAAAGAGCACCTTCAAGCACCCTATTTATTTGTTCGCAATTAGTACAGAGAAGCAGTCAATCTAGCCAACCCAACAATATAGCCCCTAGCCATAATTTCACATCAATAATCACCTTTGTGCATCAATATTTCACATCAATATAAACATATGCAGACAGGACAAATTATTCAAAATAAATGTAGAAAGAATAAATAGATTTTTGGAAGTTAGGTGTTACTCGACAAAGAATGGACTAGAGTTACTGTGAAGGACAAAATTTCTGCTACAAAAAACTTACAATAATGCACTAGGGAAGCCAGTATAAGAGTGCAGAATATCCTAACAAAATAAAAGGATTAATCCGTGATTCAAGATTCTGGTGTTTGATGGGCTAATGAGGTTACCAAATTACTTCATTTGCTTCAAATTGATAATTTATTTTTAATTTATATCAAATCAGTAATATTATAAATTTTTGTTCAGACTGAGACTACTATTTAATTTTCAGTGACTTTTTACTTATATGACACTAAATTAAGAATATTCAAAAAATATTTTATGTCTACATCACGTCGGTTATTACATCGATTTGCTTACATCATCTTTAAGGTTTATGTATTTAATAATATGACAATATCAGTGTAAAATATCATTTGAATATTCTCAATCTGTTGTCATATAAGTAAAAAGTCATCAAAAATTAAATGGTAATCTCAGCCTATATGAAAAATTATAGTATGATTACTAATTTGATATAAATTAAAAATAAATTATCAATTTAAAATGAGTGGGGTAGTTTGATAACCTCCCGTGTCATTAACCTAGTGTATCATACATTTGTTGTCTAACTATGGAATATGTCCATTAAAGAATGGACATATTTAACAAATTATGGTATTCACAGACAAATAGATGTAACTTTGATATACTTTTATTCTGGGTTTCGATTTAACATTAAAACAATCACAAAGCGCCACAAATTTGGGACACATTTGAACTTTCTTTTATATATATATATATATATATTAGATGATCACCACACGTTGTTGCGCATAATACGACTGTCTTTATATATTATGAATTGCATTTATTTTTATCTTTTTTTGTCTATTCAATTTCTATTTTTATCTTTCTTGCTGAACAATACTATTTTCCTCCATTTTAACTTAATTCCTTTTCATCATCTCTCATTGCTCTTGAAAATATAATACAATAAGTAAATTATAAAATTATATCCAAACGGTAAAAAAAAAAAAACAGAAAAATTCAAAAATCAAAAATTTCCTCCTCATTTTTAATTAGAAAAATCCAAATATCAAGAGAAAAACGAGAGAGAGAGAGAGTAATTTAAATTATAAAAGAAAATCTAAAATCATTTAAATAAAAATAGTCAATTTATGCAAAAAAAAAAAAGTTGATGCAAGCAATATTGATTTACAACTGTCAATATAATGATATTTTTTAAAAAATTATTAAGACACTTATATATTGATTATACTTAGTTTATAAATTAATTTATGAAGATAATTTGATATTAAACATTTTATAAATATTTATAAAATAATTAGTTTTAGTATTCTCTTATAATATGATCTTGATAAATAATGTTTTATTGATAGCGACTTTTAATTTAACCAATATATTTATTATAATTTATTAAGATTTATAATGTAATTTTTATTTTATATATATTAATAATATAAGTTTTGATACGCTTTCAAAAAAAAATAACTAATTAATAATTATGATATAAGTTTAATAATATACAGCTATTTCCACAATATAGATCTTAATAATTTATGTTTCATCTAGGCTAACTCTCAATCCAATCAATATATTTTTTAAAAAAAACTATTAAAATATAAAGTAATTAATTTTAGTGTTTTCTGGTAATACAAATTTTAATAAATTCTAATTATAATTTATTAAGTCTCACTCTTAATTTAATTAATATATTTTTATAATTTATTAAGATGTATGGTATAATTTTCTTTTATTTCATATATTCTAGTAATATATGTCTTGATAAATGATAAAAAAAATAAATTATTAATTATTATTATATAATTTTCATGATGTAAAGCTTACTATTTTCTTATAATCTAAATCTTAATAAATTCTGGTTTGTTAAACCTTCTCTCAATCCAAAACATCATCCCACCTTGACAGTCTGCAAGTGGGATTCTAACAATGGGCAACATAAAGTTATCAAGTCTAATGCAGTTAACAAAGATGATGCAAATTTTTTTGCTCATTGCCTTTACCATCTTCGTCTTAGAAGATTCAGTTCATCGGTAAATGCAAACTTCAATTTGTTACCCCCAAAGTTGTTTAGGGACAATGGCTAGATCCATCCAACCTAAAAACAACCATATATATCCAACTCTTTCAGCTATTAATTATTCAATCTAAATCACCTCACTCAATTTGAACTGCTGCAAGCATGAGATTTATAGCTTACCTTACAAAAGTATCATAATATATCCACCTATTATCGTTTACTGATTTTTTCCGATTCCGAACGTGACGACATAAACACAAATAAATTTCCTCCACATATTGCAGAAACCAAAAGCAATCCTTTCAATACCATAAATTTAAAAGAAAAAGAAAATAGAGCATATGGGACAATCTCGAGATCATGAAATCTCCAAATAAAAGTAAATAGGATGTTTGACGTGATAAGAACAAAGTAACATGCTATGCACAAACTTTGCACACAAGGGATATGAATAATCCTCTAAGCCATGCACAGAGTTTAGCCTATGCTTTTGCTCGGAATGATATAAAAAGTCTAACTTCCAAATCACATCAGGCGAGTTATAGTAACATACCAATTATGTTTGTGTTTCAGGTGCATTTCTAAGAACTAATGCCCCCAACTCCTCTCAGAAAATTTAAAAGGATGACACTGTTAATGGCAGATAAATTTTACAACAATAGGCATTCAAACATGAATAACGCAAGTTAATTGGCACTTCGCACAACCAAACAACAAAAGCTAAATACACCACAAAAAAGAGTTGGCCCCATGCACCCTCCAGCCATAGCTCTTCTCACATTCAACTCAAACAATGTTGGGTTATCCCTCAAAACTCCAGCAACATCATGATTAAGGGGATCGTCATAATTTGGTTCCTGCTCACAAAGTAATAAGAAACATTTGAACAACATATTCAATTATTATATGCAAGGTTAACTTAAAAAAATAAAAATAATACTGTGAAAAGATGCTACAATCCATAAACGATAGTATTCATACTGAGGAAAGGTTTCCAGTCTTCTCTCAAGATGTTGAGGAATACATTTCCCTCCAAGTTAATGTTGGGATGGTAAACCTGGGAGTTAAACAAACAATGCATGAAGGTCAATTATTTATTTATGCACACAGCAATCCCATCACATACATATAAGATGAGAATCCTTACGTACCTCATCCCGTCATCACCATACGCTTGACGATGATGGTTAATTTGTAGAAATTTTTAGTCTTCTGAACGCAGTTCCAAGGACTGACGTGCGGTGGCAACTCTGTAATTTGTTTAGTCTTGGTAAAAACAGTGGCATGTTGTGGTGACTCTGTAATTTACTAAGCCAGTGCTAAAATGGTGCCATTCTCGCTGGTCCTTCCAAACGGCATCGTTCTGGTTCCACAGAGCTTCTTAAACGAAACGACACCGTTTTTGCATGCTTGACCAGCTTTGATTAATGAGCAGTCCACGGCCTTTTTCAATTTCTCCCTTCAAATGATCCTGTAATAGCTCACATCAAAATCCCCAAACCGTAATAGAGAAATTCCAAAATTTCCAACCCTGAGATCAAAATACCCAAATCCCCAATCAAGTTGTTCCCGTTAGAAATTTCTCCAAATCAAGCTGTTGGTGCTCTTGTTATTGTGTTGGTTCCCTTTGTTGGCTCGTTGCTGTTGCTGTTGTTCACGGTTGTGCGTTGTGTTGGTGAAAAAGATGATTCTGGTTTTGTGTTTTGTTTTGCATGGCTATAGAAAAGATGATATAGCTTTGTGGATAAGTTGTTCAGTTCATATATTTCTTAAATGTAAAAGATGTACATTGATCATGGCCTGATGGTAGAGGGATGAAACGCAGGGCGAGAAGGAGGGAAGGGACAACGGCTGAGAATGAGAAAATGAAAAGCAAATTAGGACAACAAATAATTATCACAAAGACATAATTACCCTCAAAACTAAATGAAAACGGTGCCGTTTTCAATGAATAGCTTGGCATTAGCAGGGATGATAGTTGAGATGACTGAAAAGCCTATAAATTGAGTAACCAATTTACGCAATTACTCTTAAAAACGAAAATCCTTGGACAATTGCCCCAACAAAAATAACAAAATCACCCTGGAGCAATTCACCGAACAGTGCCGAAATAGTTCAACTTTATTGTATTTTATATGAATTCCCATTTTGAAGCATTCACAACATTACCTTGAAAATTTACCTTTAGCATTGTTATTATGTATTCATCATAGATCAGAAAGAAATACAATTGGAAATTTCAAATTTGATATAAATTTTGCACAAACAAAAAAAGTACTTCATTAATATAAATAACAACATTAACATTATAGTGCATACCCTAATACATAGTCCTCACTCATACAATGACCTAATAAGAGCACTACCTAAAGTCACTAAAATAAATAAGAGATTAACACCTATTGAGTCAAAACTACATGGTCATTATCTTGTTTCCAATGCCAACCACAGCCACAATCTGAATCAATATCAACCATGTCCACTTCCTCACCATAATCTCCTTCTTCTTCCCTTCTTTTTCGTTTGCCTCCCCTTTCCTTTAAGTCTTTTATTGTCCAGTCTTTTCAACCTCTCAAGATAATCTAAAGATAGCTTGATTCTCCTAGAAATACAACTCTTGGATCTGTATATTCAAAGAACTTATAATTCCTTTTAGTTTGTAATATTTAAAATTCTAATTATTTCACAACTAAAATATCACCATATCAAAATTTATTGCCCTATAATTCTTACATCTTATAAATCTCTTCTCAAGATTCTCATCACTCTAAGATATATTTAAGATGACTTCACATTGGCGAATGGGAAGGTTATTAGATCCATCTTTTAATAGACTATCATAAGTAGCAACCCTACCATTAACATAATTGGGAGACAATATTGCTTTACTCAGTCATTTGGGATTTCTCTCTTTGGTCTATAATCAAAAAGCTCACTGTAATGGAAAAGATCAAAATTAGCAAGTAAAAAGCATTTTAGGCCCATCAAACTATAAGGAGAAAAAAAGTAATTACCTAGCAGTCTTTCTCAAATAGTAAGAGAGATAAAATATAGATTGATTTTGACTGAAAAGAGAGAAAATATGACCATATGTGTAGTCATTTCCACATTCATCAACATTCTTGTCAATATTAAACCTAGATTCATAAAAATACAAATCTCTCAACCTCATAATTGATTTTTATTCTAACTGTAAATAAATTTACCAAATCAATTATACAAAAAACTCTAACAACACTTAAATTCATCCCAAATTACAAAGTCAATAATACTCATTACATGTTTTGAGAGAGTGAATAGAATCATTCACACTTATTCTCATAAATTACAAAAACCCATAAGACCTACGTATCACAAAGAAAAACCAAGCATAAGCTCTAAAAATTCTCCAATCTTAATTTGATTCTCTTAATATTCAAAAGAAAATTCAAGTAGTGTGCTTTTTGATGGCCCTAGTGCACCAAGAAGGGGGGTTGAATTGGTAGTAGATTTGGAGTTTTTATTTTTGGAGGATGCACACAAGAATAAAAGATTAAAGGAAGAATATGAAAAGAATGAACACAAGAGTTTTACAGTGGTTCGGGTATTAACCAACCCTGCATCCACTCCCCAATTCACCAATTGGGTATTTCATTCAATCTCTAGTATTTTATAAGCTCACACTCAACTTAGTGTTTAGGCTCACACTCAACCTAGTGTTTTAGGCTCACACCAAACCTTATAAGTGTTTTCCCAAGGCTAACACTCAACCTATACAAGAGTTTTCTAGGGCTCACTCTTAAACCTATACAAAAGTTTTATATACAAGGGATAACTCTCAAACCCAACCCAAAAGATGTTTAAAGCTCACACCAAACTTTGTACAAAAAAATAAAGAATTAAAGTTGAGAAATAACTTAGCAAGAGTTTTGGCACATATCAAATGGTCATCCTCTTGCATTAACATCATTTTGGTGGAGTATTTATAGCCCACATCCATCAAAGAGACGTTACTCTAAAACTATCAATAAATCTCTGAGATGTGCTAGGCAAATTCAGCATTAAATGCTTGTCAGGCTAAAGTCACAGTCACTACTACCTTTTTGGGGTTGCAAATTTTCAATTACGGCTAAAAACACCGTTTGTGTCTAATGGCTAATCCACATGTCAGTTGTTCTTTGGTCATCCAGGAAAATATAGTCGTTGTGTTCTAACCACTCTCAAAAGTCGCAGTCGCAAAATGTCAATGCCTTAGGCGCGACTGAGACCACGAATTCCTCTATGATTCAACCAAGGCTCCTTCAGCTGATTCGCGGCTGTGAATTCACCCGCGAATCCTTTAATCTAGCTTCATCCATTCTTATAGTTGTGTCGCGGTCGCGACTTAGGGGATAATGACCACGAATTACTCTGTTCTTCTAAAAGATGGAGATTTTGACTTCTATTGAAGATAACTCTTATAAACTATAAAAACAACACTTAAAATTGACATTAGAACTTTCAATCTAAATTGTCAAGATCAAACGAGAGCTTTGACTTAGGTTTGAATAACTTAGTCTAACAATCTCCCTTTTTTTTTATTTTGACAATCTAGATTGAATATGCAAAGGATAAGGAAATAATTATGCATGCTACTAAGAGAATGATTGTGAAGTCATTCAAATCTTAAGTATGAAATTGCT